>JACXGI010006496.1:0-36271 GCA_016801175.1 Esox masquinongy
TTAACTGTAGGCCTATACACACACATTGTTAACAAAAGAATAATAATGATTCATTATATGCGTAATAAGTGATGAACAGCAACTGTATAGCTCTGTCCTAGATCTCCCTCAGAACAATTAACTGAAACGGGGCAGTTTGTGGCATACACACATGCACATCATATGACTTGACACAGCTATAATGTATGTGTTATAAAAATAATAATAACGTTTTCCTTGCATACCTCTGACCAGGGATGGGATGTCAGATGTGATGCTAGTGACAACCAGTCTAAAGTCCTGGTCAACATCGAGCCTGTTACAGGCTTTTGTTTTTATTGTTACAAGCGCGCTGCCATCTCAGACAGGTATGTAGTGGTGACTGGTAGAATAATCCTTGTAGCTGTGTGTTTGGCCAGTCTGGGTGCAACAGCGTGACCTTTAACAATCCCAATTTTTTTGTATTCGTTCTCGTGGAAATATTTTTTGGATAAAGAAAAGCCGAGGTATTCCACATCCTCGAGACTCCTTTGATAAGTATTCGTCAACATCGGCGAAACAGGATTTAATTTCCTCCTGAAACATGTACATGTGCCGGGTAAACTCAGTGAGGAAAGATGCAGGCACAGTGCCACCAGACTATTTCGTCAGCAGTGGAAATTGTTGTAGCGCCCCTTTTGACATTTTTCCAACTCTGTACTCCAGTTTCTGCACAAAAGCGTAGAGAACATCTTTGCACTGCATGACGTTTGATTCAGGACCATGCATCTGTTTGTTTGTCTCATTGTAGAAAGGGAATGTATCCTCCAGATATGCCATTTTCATCCAAAACGCATCAGTCAGCTGTTCGCACAGTGGTCGATTGTGATCTTGCAAGAATTCTTTTATTTTCCCCTGCAGTTCCATAAAATGCACAAGCACATGTCCACGCGACAACCAGCGTACCTCTGTGTGTAACAGCAGTGTTAGATGTGCTTCATCCTCACAACTGGGCAAACAGTCTCTTGTTAATAGGGTGAGCCTTCATGAAGTTTACAAATTTAACAAGAATTGCCAGGGTGTTACTGTAGAAAATTAATTTATTGTCATTCTTATTTATTCATTATCTTATTAGAAGTTTTTTGTATTCTGTATGCTTGATCAATTACACATATGCTCTGAGCCTGGGTCCTCTCTAGGTTTCTTCCTAAATTTCGGCTTTCTTAGGGAGTTTTTCCTAGCCACTGAAATTCAACACTACTGTTGTTTGCTCCTTGGGGTTTTAAGGCCGGGTGTTTTGTAAAAGCACTTTGTGACAACTGCTGATGTAAAAAGGGCTTTATAAATAAATTTGATTGATTGATATACTGAAAAACTTGTCTCTCTCTCTCTGTCTCCAACTTATAAGGCCAGTATCTGTATTCAGGGGCAGGGATGAATGGAATGTCGGCTGCACAGAGCCTTGGCTCCTTTTTAGCAGTAAAAGAAACAGGCCTTTGCCAGTGCCATAAAACCGCCATAAGACACTGTTCTCTAGGAGGAAGCTCTTGAACAGCAGGGGGTTATTATTACTTACATCCTACAGGTGAACAGAGCTCTATTCCTTATTGGGAAGAGCATGGTTAACTTAAGTCTCCATATAGTAACTGTCCAGATTGATATATCTCAGCCTTTGACCGGGTTGTCTGGGCAGCCGACAGTCTATGATTCTCTGTGCCTCTTGGAGCCATCTGAGTGCAACCTTGCATTTTTAGACTACCCCATAGTGGCGACTATTCCTTGTATGTACAATCTGCAAATGCTAATTCCATCATCTGTACTGTTGGAAGAGAATATAAGCTTGAAACTTGAAATGCATAATCAGAACAATCTGTCATGATGTTACTCTGCTAGTCTCTGTACTCATTCTCTGTTGATGTTGTGACGGTTGTTCCCATGGATCCACGTAATTAAACTTGAAATAATCAACTGTTATACCAGACTCTGAGAAGTCTTTATTTTAATAAATTGCGAACATTTTCCATCTTCCACAGCAGATACATGGTTTGTAGAGAGACGTTTCTCACCCCCTTCCAATACGTGACCCAGGTACATTACCCGCTGACGGACCAGCTGTGCTTTTGTCCTTGAGACTTTGTGACCCTTTCTCTCCAACGCCTGCCAAAGGGTTATGGTGTCTTGGATGCAGGTTTCCTCAGAAGGTAAGGCAAGTAGGAGGTCGTCAACATACTGTATCAGGGTGCTTCCCCCTTTCAAACAGACATCGGCCAGGTCTGCAGCCAGCACCCTGCTGAAAATGGATGGAGACTCACAGTAGCCTTGGGGCAGTCTGGTGTAGGTGTACTGTTGGCCCCGGTAGGTGAAGGCAAAGTATGGCTGTGAATCTGGGTGCAGAGGAATAGAGAAGAATGCTGAACACAGGTCAATAACGGTGTACAACTTTGTGTCTGTTGGAATGGAAGACAGAATGGTGGCAGGGTTAGGTACCACTGGGAACTCAGCCTGAACCACATCATTTAGAGGTCGTAGATCCTGAACCATTCGATACTTCCCTGTGCCCACTTTCTTCACTGGCAGGAGGGGAGTGTTGTATGGGCTGATGATTGGGATGAGCACATCTTGTCGCCGCAAGTCTTCAAAGGTAGGTTCGATTCCTGCCTCACCTTCAGGTGATATTCGGTACTGTCGCACTCGAGGGCCATCCATGTCGGGTTTCAGAATGATGCGGACACTTGGAGCAGACTGGATGAGTCCCACGTCGTTTGGTCCTGTCGACCAAACATCCCCCTTCAGCGCATCTTCGATGATTTTCTCCACTTCAGACCACGTTTCCATCTTCCACAGCAGATTTTCCCCTGCAGTTCCATAAAATGCACAAGCAGATGTCCACGCGACACCCAGCGTACCTCTGTGTGTAACAGCAGTGTTAGATGTGCTTCATCCTCACAACTGGGCAAACAGTCTCTTGTTAATAGGGTGAGCCTTCATGAAGTTTACAAATTTAACAACAATTGCCAGGGTGTTACTAAGGTCTTCCAAAAGTTTTTTTACTGGCCAATGCTTGGCGATGTAGTTTTTGCCCATCAACGCTGCAACCCAATCAGTGCAGCATGCAACAATATTCTCGTAGGGCAGATTGTTGAACGAGAGATAAGAGTCCACAGCTATAAAAATATGCTGGCCTGTTGTTGTTTCATCCAACTGAATGGCAAAGGGAACATTCCTAAGCTTCTCGTGCAGCTGATTTTGACAATCTCTAGCCATTTTATCAATTCTGTCTTTGACAGTGTTTGTCAGAGAGTGGGACGATTCTCACTTTATCCACCACCTGTGGGCCACAAAGCCGCTCTACAATTTTTAGGCAGGTGGGTTTGATTAGCTGCTCTCCAATATTGTGCGGCTTTTTAGCCTAGACAATTAATAGTGAACACGCAAATTACGCCTCCGTGGCTCTGTGTAAATCACTGCCTGCTCTTTCAAATGCTTTTCTGATGTCTGTGGATCTTTTTGATAGTGCCAGCTGCTTCTTCCTCTCAAAAAAATCCTGACCTTCACCAAGTCTCCTGGTGTTTTGTTTCCTGGTGTTGTTGCATTTTGCTTGGCTTCATGCTGTCATTAGCTACAAATGACACATTCTGAACGAGTCCTGTCCTGTCCTTCAATAAAACTGAAGTTAAGATAACTCGAGTTATAGCCTTACTTTCTTTTTTGATAATGAGTCATCAGCACGTTTACGTTTCTTAGACATGTTGTTTTATTCATAAAATAGTGATACTCTGACCGCAGGAAAAACAAGCTGATAGCTGAAACTGATTGAGTCAATGACGTGCACGCATTTTTTTTCCCCGGAGAATTACCGCTTTTATGTTTCTCTGCCATTATGATTATTTTTTAGATTGGCCTTGGCATTGCAACCATATGATTTTTAATAACTTTTGAAATTGTATTAATTTTACAATTAAATTATAGTGGAACATTTTATGCATGTTTGACCTCAAAGCAAGTGAGATCACGTGCACCCCCTGTGAACTCTGGTGCACCCTTAAGGGGGGCATGCACACTAGGTTGGGAACCACTGCACTAGAGGATGTCGGGCCCTCATGCCACCCTCATGGAGTCTGTTTCTGACAGTTTGGTCAGAAACATGCACACCAATAGCCCGCTGGAGGTCATTTTGTAGGGCTCTGGCAGTGCTCTTCCTGTTCCTCCTCGCACAAAGGAGCAGATACTGATCCTGCTGCTGGGTTGAAGCCCTTCTACGGCCCAGTCCAGCTCTCCTCGTGTAACAGCCTGTCTCCTGGTATCTCCTCCATGCTCGAGACTGTACTGGGAGACACAGCAAACCTTCTATCAACGACACATATGGATGTGCCGTCCTGATGAAGGAGTTGGACCGCCTGTGCAACCTAAATGGGCTGCAGGTACTGCCTCATGCTACCAGTAGTGACAAGGACACTAGCAAAATGCAAAACTAGAGAAGAATCAGTCAGGAAGGATAAGGAGAGAGCATTTGTCTGTGGCCACGACCTGCAAAACCATTCCCTTTTTGGGTGCGGTCTTGCTGTTGCCTCTCCAGTGCACCTATTGTCACTTTCATTTGCACCAAAACAGGGGACATTTATTCACAATCGCTTTTGCTTCCTAACTGGACAGATTGATATCCCTGAAGTTTAACTGACTTGGTGTTATACTGTGATGATTACGTGTTCCCTTTTTTTGAGCAGTTCCCTACATTAGCTAACATCCAAACCAACAACAGGTATAACAGGGTTGCTACACTACACTCAACATGTTAAATTACAGGTTACTGTAGATGGCTGGGTAATGGCTATACAATAATGAAAACAATAACTCCAGTCTCTCCATGGCTGGTTCCACTATGCTATGTGAACTACACTATGTAAATCGAAATCAAAAGGAATGTATTTGTTGTTGGTGCAGTTCGTCCATCGCAATATAACCATAAACTGTTTTTCTTTAGGCTTATAATGTAGCTACTGAAGCTTGTAGCCAGCGAAGTTTTAGTCTACCTGTACAGTACCTATAATGAACACAATGACTCCAATCACTCCATGGCTGGTTCATTTTTTAGAAACCAATGACAGTTGAATAGCCAACCACAACATTATGGAAACTGCGCTATGTAAATCAAAATCAAGAGCAATATGTTCTATGTCGTTGCTGTTCATCTATCGCAATACAACCGTAAACAGTTTTATTTTAGGCTTACTAAAACGTAGCAACTGAAACTTGTAGCCAGCGACGTTTTAGGCTGAGGATCGAACGCCGGTCACCTACATGGCAGTCCGCGTGTCTAACCACTGCGCTATTTAATAATGGGTTGTCAGGCACTCACTCACCCAGTCATTTAGTAAGAGACACTCACTCTTCTTGGCCGGCTCCGCTTACTTGGTCCAGAAAAAAAAATTGGATTACTAGGGCAACAAGCAATTTATGGAGGAGTAGTGGAAACAACTGTTCAAATTATCCTTTCAGGTAAGACCAACAACTGTCAATGGAACCAAAAATATGACATTTTTAACACTGTGTTGTGAGCCTTTTATATTCATTTGTTTGGCAGCCTATAGGAGTCATTGGTAATTGGAAAGACATGCAAAACAAAACATTTAATTTATTATGAAGTTATAAACTTTGCCCATTGCCACTGTAGTTAAAGCTGCAATAGATAGGGGTTTTTCATTAAAAAAACATTTATAGCATTTTGCAATTACTCACTGGTCAGAAAGCGGTTTCACACTAATACCCGATAGTGAATGAAGTTTCGAATAATAATATGATAGCGCTTTTTTTGGAACAGGCAATTCTAACTCAGAGTTTGATGTTATTGTTAGCCTTGCTAACGTTACCTTAGTGTTCCTGGTTGCTAGCTACTGAGAGCTATTCTAAGTCTTCTTTCGCTTCTTTGCAGTTTTTGTAGTGTATGCTGTAGTAGACAAGGGAGGAACTGGCAGTTTGTCATCCTGGTCTCTATCTGCCATTATAGTTTCTTACAGTAAGCAAACTTTGCTCCCTATGGCATACTAATATCATCCAGGTAAAAAGAGTGTTCACAAAATAAGCCAAGGAGGAAATCCCGCCTCACAGAAGGCGATTGGCTGGAATGGGATTGCTGGAACAGAATTGGCTGGAAAGTAGCAGGCAGGCTCCAAATTATTATTAATTAATTATTATAAATTTACTTTTCATTGGCACGGAACTGTCTGTGTTGCTAAACAATTCTTCGAGGGCCTCATTAGCTTACACAACATGTTTATTGGGTACAAATCTTGAGTGTTTTTACTGAACAAATCCTATTTAGTGCAACTTTAACTGGAAAGCCGTAATTTTCCCAAACGGGAGACCTGAATGATACAAGAGGGTCCTCAAGCTCTGGCTTGTCATTTTTATTCACGGGGCTGCATTACATGTGCATGGCTACATCAGTTACTAAGTTACGGCTCCAAGATCCATCTTCGGGGGGAAACTCTGAGTTTAGAATGTTATTTCCGCACACAAAAAAGCAACTTGTGTGGTTAATACTAGACTATATTCATTCAGATGTCAACGTTTACCAAACCGAACGCTCTGTACTGAATGGTACAGTACAGATACGTGTACTTTTACACCCCTTGTATCTACTTTTTTTTATAAGATGGCAGATGCTATTTGCACCCAGGTGTCCGTAGCCAACAATGCTATTTGCACCCAGGTGTCCGTTGCCAACAATGATATTTGCACCCGAGGTGGAAATAGCCCATGTATCTATTTACACCCAGGTGTATATAATGGCAGACAATTTGTACCCATGTGTCCGTAGCCAACTACCCGAGTGCAAATACTCAAACTAATCACACCCCAATACTATTTGCATCGATCTACATTTACTTTGACTATTACATGGTAAACACCCTATGATTTGTTGAGGTAATGACTTCATTCATCTGTAAGTTTCAGGTTTATTACAGCCTGTGTATGCATGTCACTAATACAAAAAATACCCAGAATACCTAGTATTCTACCTGTTGTGATTCATTTTTTGCATGATGCACACAAGCACTATATTCACACTTTGGCCTTGGCCGGCTAGCACAAAACATGCATATTTGTGCTGAGCCTTGGAATTATTAATCATATATGTCACAAGAACCAATGTATAAAGTCAAATTCAGGTCATCAAATGCACCTTTGAAATTTTGATAATATGTATGTAAATATGTATGTAAATGTCTCCATCTAACGTCAGCTAGCTAACATCATGACATTGGACAAATCTGTTACTACAGTCTAAAATCGAACGATTAGCCCTATTTGTGGTGGTTAAAAACTTAATATAGCTATATGGCAACACAGCAGAGTATTTCGATTAACTGCAGGAGAGAAAGCTTCACATTTTGCCCAAGCATGTTCAGCTGTAGCCAGTTAGAGCTAGCTAGCTAGCACTAAAGCTACTAGTCAGCAAAATTACTGTATGCCTTCATCATTGCTGGCTAACGTTTGCTAAATTACTTGGCTAATGTCTAACATTTGCTAAATTAGCTGGGCATAGCTAACCATAGAAGTTTGCACATTGGATCATTTTAGTTTAATTATACAAATAGCGAGAAAACATTGTTGAAAAAGTTATATTTTGTGTTTAATGTAGCCTACCTTTTTAACGGAATCCTCCTTAGGCACCTGCAACCGTTGAGGCACACAGCTATCAACATTTGTATTTTTGCTGGACCGCGTAAACGGAGCCGGCCTAGAAAAGCGAATGTCTCTTACTGAGTGAGTGAGTCCATCCGTCCCTGACTGATCGACTACCCCTTATTAAATAGCTTAGTGGTTAGAGACGCGGGCTAGGGGACAAAAGGTTCCGCGTTCGACTCCCGTAACAGTCTAAACACATTATGCCTGAGGTTCAGGACAGACAAAAACTTCGCTGGCTGTAACCTTATGTAGCTATGTAATAGGAAGCCTAAAATAAAACAGTTCTGGTGGATATTAGGATTTGTTCAGGATAGACAAACACTTCACTGCCTACACGATTCTCTCGTCTTTTTTAAAGATATGGGTCCCGTTATGTCTAGCGTGAAGCAAACACAGCAATTCACTGTAAGAATATAATCTGAATGAACATGGTGGTAATATGACGGTGTGGGGCTGAATCAGGGTTTGGAAGACTTGCCATCATTGAAGGAACCATGAATTCTGTTTTCTACTAGAAAATTCTGAAGGAGAATGTCCGTTCATCAGTCCGTGATCTGAAGCTGAAGCATAATTCCTCCACATGATATTAGAGACTGATCTCCAATTATAGAAATGTTTGATTGCAATTGTTGCTGCTTAAGGTGGCACAGTAGGTTATGTTCATAGGGGCAATCACTTTTTTACATGGGGCCAGTTGGTGTTGGATACATGTTTTCCTTAAATATAAAATTATCATTTCAACACTAATTTTGTGTTTACTCGGGTTCTCTTGGTCTTATATTACATTGTGTATAAAGATACACTGATGCCTTTGACTATTCAAGTAGCCCACAATATGCCTTTGGTTGACCTTAAGAATTTAATGTATGTAATAAGTAATATTAGTTATTAATGTTACTATAATGTATGTAATAAGTAATAAGTAAAAAGTAATAAGTAAAAGTGATTCATAAGGTATGTATGTACAACACACTTTGCATTCAATAAACCAATTAATATAGACAACTTTTAAAATGAATGCCAAAAACTGAAATGCACTGGTTGCCACAGTGTTTGTTTCTGGGTTGGATGGAACAAGCATAGTGACAAGTGATGGACGTGTTACATTGACGAAGTGAAAACTGAATCAATACATCAGATGGTGCTGTTTGCTGCAGACACACTTCATTGTTTCAGCCTGCCTTTAATGAACTGCTGTGAACGGCGATACTAGGAAGGAGGGAGAAGATGTTTGTTTCGTTGTGAAGAGGCCTTCCAGTTAAAGTAAGAAACCCACAAAATACTTTATGTATAAGAAAGTGTGATGGTACAGATTGTTTTAGCTTTCATGATTTTTTCTTCCTTATTATTCCAGGTAAGAATGCAAAGTCCACATTCTTATGTAACGTAATGACCTAGGACCAATTAGGTTTAACTGTTTTGTTGATGGTACTGACATTATTTTGCCGTTGTACCTGAAAACATGTACCATGGTTTTAGCTTTAAAATATAACGGTACTTCCATGAAACAAAATAATACCATCCCTTTAAAGGTTTTGTATCAAAGGTTTTGTTACAAAATGTATTATAAATAAAGCAGAATTAATAGACACAGGAAATGCATTGTAAATAATAACACAGTCAATTTGGCCGTTTTACATATTTTTTAAAAACGTATTACTATGCACAATATAGCAATATTGTGAATTTCATTGTCATTAACATTTTAAAGTAACAGATGCAATCTATTGACAACACTGGTGGCACTGATGTTTCACAAAAAGTGACTCTGTCTACTGCAGCCCGGTCGACGCACATTGGGGTGTGGTCCCTCTGCTTTCTGAAGTGAATGGTAATTTCCATTTTTTTCTGATGTTAAGCCACAATAACAGTTTTCATTTGTCCTCCCTGTAAGCATGAAGTAGAGGGCCAAGGAAACTGCCCTGGGGGGCTCAATGTTTAAGGTTCACTTTGTTTAAGGTACAGTAGGCTGTTACCAGCACTGCTCTTTCAGCTTTAATAGGCTAGAATGGAATGTCACTCATACTTTGTTTTCGAAACAAATTATAGTCCCTTTTTGTGTTGGTAAACAGTGATGACGTTTTTTGTGGGCGGGGCCGAACTGGTGGCAGAAAGTGAGTTAGTGATGTTAACAACATAGCAATATGGATCATCTGGACCCGTTCTCCAATTCTTTTAATAGTTTGCCAACAGAAGACAGGTTGTCACACATTGATAAGCTAACCCTTAGCAATAGGGTGAGGTTTCCTGACCCGTACTCACTTTCGGGTGAATGGGTAAGGGATCCAGCGAAATGGCCATCTTCGTATACCTTGTTGAAAAACGTTTTGTACGTTGTGGTCATGTCCAGGACCTTGAATATTGAGATTTGTCAAATGACTTTTGTGTATTACGGACCGGCGTACTGCCTAGCCAGCAACAAGGACAAAACGCAGCTATACAAGACATGGGCTAAAATAAACAAGTCAAACAACTAGCTAACGTCCCCCTATTAAAGACACAATTTCAGCTAGCCCACTGCCATTTTTAATATTGATGTATGGTACTGCATGGAGGTTAAATACTTTTTTTTAGATTTTAAAAAGATCATGTATGGAAATTGTTCTAGATAAGTTGCAAATCGTGAAATTCGACTTGCGCGACAAGACCAAAAATCATGTAATATCAAAGTGATACGTCTTTTTTTTTCTTCTCCAGAAGGCAAGAAAGGTAGCTAAAACTTTCTAGTAAACAGTTAAGAGAAGACTATGATCTGTCATGCATAATACATAGAAAAAGGAAATGAAACATTACTGAACAAAATAGTAAGGTGGCCGATAACAGGGTGTCGTATTTTTTAGCCACATCGCTAACCAACTAGCTGAAAATATTAATATTTCCACTGACCTTCCAGAAATTCTAATTAATGACATGCTAGTCAACATTTGTATGTTACTAATAATCACTAAATATTTACAACTTGATCAAATGATTACTCAATGCAAGAAGTATATTTCAAAACTGCTGTTGGCTATGCCGATAATAGGGGGTTCTACGCTACATAGGCCTACTGATGGTGCACTGCACTTGCATGGCTGGGTTCATATGAAATATTTCTCATTATTTAATGTATATTAGAACTGTTAGAAATATTATGTCATGCTGTAACTGTAGGGCTAATGCAATCCCAGCTAACAAAACTACGTTCCAGGACGTGACCTCAACGTTATTTTAGTCTCCACGAAGTCACGGTTACGTACTTGTGAAACGTCGTCTGTACGTACCTGTGGTGGCAGCTGACGAAAGTTACGTCCCAAGTCTAGTAGCCCAAGTCAGGACGTAGAAATGTGGGGGCCTCTGAAAGGCCTAATGACGTTATTTAGTAACGTTATAAAAGTTGCCTGAACGTGCACGATTAGGTCCCCTATTGGTGCTGTAAGTAACGTTATGAGGATTATTTAATTATCTTGTCAATTACGTTCCAGGATGTGACCTCAACGGTTTTGTAGTCTCCACAAAGTCATGGTTACGTACTTGTGAAACATCGTCGGCACGTACCTGAGGTGTCAGCTGACGAAAGTTACGTCGCAAGTCTATTCAGGACGTAGAAATGTGGGGGCCTCTGAAAGGCCTAATGACATTATTTAGTAACGTTATAATAGTTGCCTGAACATACACACAATTACGTCCCCAATTGGTACTGTAAGTAACGTTATGAGGATGACCTAAAATAACGTTTTCATGAAGTACAAGAAACGTAACTGAGACATTTGTAACGTTCCTTTAAGGTTTTACAAAGGTACTGAATGTCACAGCCTGTTCAGGATTGGAAAAGTTACTAGTACTTCTGGTGCAATACAACACAAGTGACCCTCTCAATGGAAAGCCAATTAAACTGACCAATTTGGTTTATAAAAAAAATATATCAGCCATAGAGTATACAACAAATCAAAACTGTATAATGGTTCTGTCTTCAGAAAATTATTATTACCTGAAGATTGGTTTGAATGTTAATGAAACAAAAGAAGCATCAAACATCTCAAACTCAGTCTTTATATTACAAGCCACATCTGTCTTTACATGCAATACATGTTAAAATATACTTTAACTGTAGACCTAAAACAAATCTTAGAAATAAGCAGAGAAAAAATGCTAAATGTTTAACATACTAAAACTTAGTACTGCGATGATGGAAATTCTATTCCTAATCTTTTTCTCTTTTGGTGTCACAATCATCAGAGTATACGAAATTTTTTGAACCAATCATGTTATAACAAATGTCTAGAAATGGTATGAGAATGGATGTTAAACTATAGCTACTGATTTGGAGTCCTATGCATGTATGGTTTGGTATAAAATGTATTGGAACCTCCCCTGACCTCAGTGAATAAAGACTTGAATCATTTAACTTGTTGGTACTGCTTGAGCAATGTATTTAAACAATACCTAAAATACCTTATCCTACCACACTAAAGTTGGTACTATTAAAAAAGTCTAATTTATTCAGGTGCTGGTTCTTCATCTGTGCCCTCCTCGACATCTCGCTCCATCTGCTCCTGGAAACCAGAGAAAACACAAACATTCAGGGGGGGAGGTTGAGTTGCACACTGGCTTGGTTATTGTGTATTGCAGTCTTCTACGCTGATTCTGAATTTCTTCTGTAACTACAGAGCATGCGGCAGTACTTAATTTTGACCAAAATCCACAAGCATATAAATTAGGAGAAATAAACATCCCATCATTGCAACTTGGTAAGCTACACTGATGAGTTACTCACAAACTCCAGCCCCAACATGGGCTTCATATCCTACAAAAATAAAATGAGCTATTTGGTTGAGTTTTCATCAGGAAATACATGAAATACAACTTTTTCTGATTTATAAAAGCAAGAATATATCACCTTGCTTTTTGGTCCTTTAGGTGATTTCGGTCTTCATGATGATCAATGATAATTTAAAGTAAATTAAGACCATCATACAGAAAGGCTACTTCCCTGATATGAAAGACTTGTTCCCCAACAATAAACGCTTCTTTGTTTAGCATCCTGTTAATAGCCTCCAGCAAATGAGTCACATGCATTTGTGTGAAGCTACTGTAAGCATAGAAAATGCAATTCTCAAAAAAGACAATAATATAGGTTTCTGACCACTGCTTTAGAACATACCTTTTGGTACAAGCACACAATGAGCCATTAAAAAATAATTATTGTAATTTTCAGTCATACCTTTCTCTTACTCTTCAGCCGAGCAGGTGCATGTTTGAGGGTGTCTGCAATCTTTTCATCTACCTCTAGGTAGGTGGCCTTTGGGTAGGCTTTCAGGGCAGCACCTATACTGTTCAAAATGGTAATCTTATTTAAAAAGCCATGAATTGACAAACTTACATTCAATGTTACATAGTTATATGGAAATTATGGATGCAACGGTACAGTGGGCCCACGGTTCGGTGTGTATCGCGGTTTGTGGGTCACGGTTTATCTAGGTCTGAATGACACATGTTAGAAGTGTTTCCACTTCAGGACCGCCTTCTCCTGTCCCGGCCTCGCCAATTCCGGCCGTCCCGGCGCCCTCTGCAGTCCCGGCCGATCCGCCGCCCTCTCCAGTCCCGGCAGTTCCGCCGCCTCGGCCTTTTCCGGTAGCCCCGCCTCCTCAGTTTTTTCCGGAGGCTCCGCTCCCTCGGCCGTTTCCGGAGGCTCCGCCCCCTCGGCCGGCTTCGAAGGCTCTGCCCCCAGCAGAGCCGCCTCATCTGTGGTTCCTCACCCTCCCGCCCGCTTCGGGAGCAGCGCCTTTAAGGGGGGGGTACTGTAATGTGTAGGGCAGGGTGTGTATTTCTCGTGTTGTCCTGCCCTCTTGTGGTCCTTGTATTATGTTGTCTTGTCTGACCTTGGTTAATTAGCGATGTCTAACACCTGTGCTTGTCTCCCAGCTGTCTTGTGTTAGTCTCGTTATTTGTGTATTTAGTTCGCTCCCTTCGTGTGTGTGGTGTGGATCATTGTTGCTTGTTAGCGTGTTTGTTGGTGAGTGTTGCTTTGCCTAACTGTTTGAATGTTCTTGTATAAGACGCCTGTTGCGCACTTTATTTTCATTCAGTTAATCATTATCGTTTCCGTTCGTTGGTTGGTTTTGTATTCATTAAAAACCCACGAACGCGAGCAATGCCTGCGCCTGGTTCTTCGTCCACACTACACCATTATCGTGACACACACACACAAAATACAAAATCACTTAAAACAAAGCATTATCAATACTTGACTAAAGACTACAAAGCATGCAGTGTAAAAAATCGGAAAAAGAACTATCAAAGGCAAAAAACAATTAGGTAGGCCATGTATTGGTTAATAACACATATCAAGTTATATGGCATTTATAACTTGTAATATCAATGGTGAAGATGCAAGGGCAACAAACAATATTTTAGTATGCTGTTAGAAAATCACGTTGTAAGCTTACATTTTCTTTTGTGAAGTTCTTAACTACTGAACCTACATCTAAAACAAAAGAAAGCATCTATTTTAAATACCTAATATAATTTTCCTTATAGTTATTAAAACAATGATTTTGCACTTAATGCATTGCATATCCAGAACTGAAATATCTGACAAATTACAATGACGCCGGACATTTTGGCAGCAAATATAGCGGAACTGCTGCCCTTCAGAAAACTAAATCTGTAGGGGAGTGCACTCAGTAAAAATAAGTCGTTCTACATTTTCATCCCGAAAAGACTGTGACATTTAGTACCTCTGAAAGACTTTAGGGGAATGTTATGAATGTACATAACATCCCGAAAAGGCTGTGATATTCAGTACCTCTTAAAGACCTTAGGGGAACATTATGAATGTACCTGTAATGTCCCGAAAAGGCTGTGACATTCAGTACCTCTGAAAGACCTTAAGGGAACCTTATGAATGTACCTGTTAACGTCCCGAAAAGGCTGTGACCTTCAGTACCTCTATAAGACCTTAAGGGAACATCACAAATGTCTCAGTTACATTCCTTGTTCGCTGGGATATTCTGTCCACTCGTTCCCAGTTTTCTGCTAACTCCAAATTGGTCTATTTGCAAGGTGGGACTTCACTCAAATAAGTACATAGTTGGATAGATACATAGAAAGTATTTTAATAACTAGGATATATACATAGAAGGTATGCTAATTTGATGCCTCAGTGAGTACTGAGATGTTATGACATGCAATGATGTGTTAATAATCCCTCAGCCCCAGTCACAAAATTATATAGTTATGATGCATTGCTAAACAATTTCCACATTTCATGAACAGAGCAGTTGGAAGTTAAATCATTTTGAAAAATAATGTTATTTAAATTAAAATATTAAGTGTTGAATTCTGATTCATAGTCAATGAACAACAGTCTTACATAGTTTTCCTCTTTTGTGAGGTGAGTTGGGTCTGTGTGAGTAGCATGGATATGGCATCCCCTGTTGTTCTGTTGTAGAGGTATAGGCAAATTGGAGTGGGTCTAGTAATCCTGGCAATCTGCCCTGGATGTGTGCCTCTCAAAGCACTTAACGATGACAGGATGAGTGCAAAAGGGCCAGCCGCAGATTTGCTGCTCCACCAAATCTATGAATTCATCAATAGACGAAGGGTGCCTTGTCCAAACCACTTCCTTAAAGGACGTCTGGCTTTAGCCATCTCCTAGCAAGTTCAGTTAAATGAAACATTTGTGAGCATAGCAGAAAAAAAGGAAAATATGACCAGGTGTGGTTTTTTTTGGGTCCTTATAGCTGGAGTAACCTCAACTCTAGCTAATATTTCAGCTGTCAGTAACTGATAGGCCTTAGCTACAGTTGGTGTCAGGTCACATAAGGCCTTCTGGGCATCCCCCAGCAAAAACGGTGTCAGGATCCCTGCGCAACTCAAGATGTTGAGATGTATTCTGTTTCGCCAACTAGACTCTCTAATGTATTTGTCCTCTTGCTTGTTTTCAGCTGTGCTAGCAATCGCAAAAGGGCTTTCTAATGATCAATTAGCCTTTTAAAATGAGTAACTTGGATTAACAAACACAATGTGCCATTCGAACACTGGACTGATGGTTGCTGATAATAATGGGCCTCTGTAGGGCTGTCACGATTATGACATTTTAGTTGAGGTTTAATTGGCACAAATAATTGCGATTAACAATTTAATTGTTTATATTGTAAACTGTATGCCACTATTATAGTGTGAGCCTAATAATATTGTAGGCCTAAAAATATTTGTGGTGTTTGTGTTTTGAGCACCACCTTTCTGGTGCAAATCCAGCAATTCGTCTCCTTTGAATTATTTGGCTCACCTCTTTCATTTAGCTTAAAACCAAAATGCTCCCAGGGCGATGCAGTTGTGTTTGGCTTTGGAACTACCATTAAATCAATGTTGTTAAAGATAGCTCTTTACGAAGCGCAACCGCAAATTAATGACAAGCGAGTTTATTTTTATAGCACAATTCTTACATAGAAGCAATTCAATGTGCTGTACAAAGAAAAATATAAAAAATGCAATAGAATAAAAACAGAAAATGATAGGTAAAACATAGAAAAAGAAAATAGAAATACAATAAAAACAAAATACCATAGTAGATTCCATGAGGAAGTTATAAAATCTGCAAGGCTAATTGTGTGGGTTAGTTAAAGCGCTCTGTCATAGGCAAGTGAAAAGAAGTGTTTTCAACCTGGTTTTAAAAATGGATATATTTGGGGCACATCTTAGATCTTCTGGTAGCAGAGATGGGCAAAGATACATCAAAATGTATTTTAAAATAACATACCAAATACCTTAATTTTAAGTGTATCAAAACAAACTACAAAATACAGCAGCTACACCATGAATCAAAATAAACTACAGTATTTTTTATTTTAAAAGTACTAAAAATACTCTTACAAGGGAGCATGAAATCACTTCGCAAACCTTCCATCTATCGGCCTACTTGATCTATCCCTTCACCAGTACACTGACTCTATTAAGTAGACTATTGTTTAAGTAGACAATGTTTGATAGCAACAGCTTTTCTCTGCCTAACGAGTCATGCGATAAATCTGACATATGCAACCAGTTAACAGATCAAATATTCACATATCCCTGTGATCACCCAGATGTAGGTTAGTTTTAAAGTAACCAACACTTTAATGTTTCACTAACAGTTTGCTAATGACTCGTAATTGTATCCTAATTTAGTTAGTTGGTGTTTGGTAATGAAGGGCCTACTTTGCATCAGCAAAACTGACTCAATGACAAACAAGTCATTCATAAGAAGACAACTGATGGCACCTTTTATTCATAGCAACTAGTTTCTAAATAATTAATCATTTGATTGTTAATCATAAATACACTGCTCAAAACAATTAAGGGAAAACTTAAATCACACATTGAGTCTTGATGAAGGAAATGTATTAAAGATCAAAATCTTTACTGTATATTGTCTAATTCGTTTGACAACAAAGTGAACTGAACTTGAACTTGACTTGAACATAACTATGGTCAATGGAAACCAAAACCACCAACCGATTGAAGGCTGGATTGGAACTCACACCGAATACCAAAGTAAACAATTGAAATCACAGGCTGTTCCAACTTGCATGAATTTCATCACGGCAACTCAATGTGACTAAGTAGTGTGTATGGCCCCCACGTGCCTGTATGCACTCCCGACAACATCTGGGCATGCTCCTGATGAGACGGCGAATCGTGTCTTGGGAGATCTCCACCCAGACCTGTATCAAGGCATTAGTGAGCTCCTGTACAGTCTGCGTCGGGGGTCAGCAGAGTGGCAGCTGAAATCGTCAGGTATCGTCTTGATCTGCAACACAACCAGGAGGAATTCGGACAGGGACAGCAACGAGTATTTCAAGTCTGGTACTCCGGAGGTGTGGGCCAAGACCTCAGGTCCTCCTAAGTTTAAAATGGGCAGGAGACAGGGAAAATTTAGAAAGTGCATTCCTTTGATCTACAAGGATTTACAGTGGAGACAGAGAACTGACCCTACTCCCACAATAATATAGCAGCGTAAGACCTTCGGGGTGAGACAGGGGGGTCCAGTGACACTGTGGCCCTATCCGTGGATTGATTTCCAAGAGGCAGGACATCAATCCACCCACATTGCCAAGCATCAACCAAAGGGACACCCACCAACCTCAACCACCCTGAAATGATGAGGGCCGAGTATTGCCAGCAGAGTTCAACCCAATTGCACGATGGGCGCAACAGAGATACAACAACAAGCCAGTGACTACGCTCCCGAATGGCATTGGAGGGAGGGCATCCCAGTGGTGATGAGAGCCCACCTGGCAAGACAGCAAGGGTGGACAGTATCAAGCCTTTCCTGACAGCTTCATACCCCTGGGCCAGACTGCACTTAAACATAGATCATGCTGAAGAGATGAGACTTTAGTAGACCCTTGATAGTTTGCACCAAGTCTGCACATCGAACCTTAGTTGGCAGGTCATTCCACAGTAGTGGAGCTCTATGAGAGAAAGCCCTGCCTCCGGCTGTTTGTTTCGAAACTCTAGGTACAATTAGAAGGCCTGCATCTTGCGATCTAAGGTTACGTGTAGGTATGTATGGCTGGATCAAGGTATTTAGCGAGGTAAGTAGGAGCAAGTCCATGTATTGCTTTATAAGTTAACAATAACACCTTAAATTCAGCCCTAACCCAACAGGCAGCCAGTGTAAAGAGGCTAGTACTGGAGTAATGTGTTCAAATTTTTTAGCTCTAGTTAGGATTCTAGCAGCCGTGTTCAGCACTAATTGAAGTTTATTTATTGATTTCTCTGGTTAACTGGAAAGAAGAGCATTGCAGTAATCTAATCTAAAAGTAACAAAAGCATGGATTAGTTTTTCTGCATCGATTTTTGATAAAAAGTTTCAGGTTTTTGCATTGTTCCGAAGATGAAAATAAGCAACTCTTGAGATATATTTTATATGTTCATCAAAGGAGAGGTCAGGGTCGAGGGTAACGCCAAGGTTTTTTGGAATACAAACATTCAGCCATTGAGGTTCACAGTGAGATCTGCCAACAAAACTCTTTGTTTCTTGGGTCCTAAAATGAGCATTTCTGTTTTTCTTGTGTTTAAAAGCAAGAAGTTCTCTGTCATCCACTTCCTAATATCTGAAACACATGCTTCCAAAGTAGCTAATTTTGGGGCTTCTCCATGCTTCATCGAAATAGAAATATACAACTGTGTGTCATCAGCATAACAATGAAAACTGACATTGTGATTCTGGATGACATCACCCAGAGGCAGCATATACAGCTCCGGAAAAAATTAAGAGACCACTGCACCTTTTTCTTTCCTTTCCAAAAAAGTCGAAAAAGAAAGTTTTGAGTGAGGAACAGAAGCGTTCAATTTGCAGTGGTCTCTTAATTTTAACCCTTCTGTTCCTCACTCAATACCTTCCTTTTCAAATTTTTTGGAAAGGAAAGAAAAAGGTGCAGTGGTCTTTTAATTTTTTACCGGAGCTATATAGTGAGAACAATAATGGGCCCAAAACCGAGCCTTGAGGAACACCAAAACATACCTTTGATTTGTCAGAGGATATGCCATCCACACATACAAACTGATATCTTTCAGATAAATAAGATTTAAACCAGGCTAGAACATGTCCACGTAGCCCAATGTGGGTTTCCAGTCTCTCTAAGAGAAGGGAGTGATCAATAGTGTCAAAGGCAGCACTAAGATCAAGATCTGGCTGTTGCCTCTCCAATGTACCTTCTTTCACATTAATTTGCTCCAAAACAGGTGACACTGATTCAGAATCGCTTTTGCTTCCTAACTGGACAGATTGATATCCCATGAGGTTTAATTTACTTGGTGTTATACTGTGATGATTATGTGTCCCTTAATTTTTGAGCAGTGTATAATAATAGTGTATAATAATTTGAGCAGTGTATAATAATACACTGCTCAAAAAATTAAGGTAACACATAATCATGTGTCAGGCAGTCATTCATGCAATGGTATGCAAAATCATGATCCTACTAAACAGCTACTTCAATTAGGGTACAATCATTTAGCAATCATTTTTTTATTTGGTAATCATTGGACACCTATTTGGAAGTTGAAAACAAACATTTTAGCACTTTGTCAACAATTATTAAATGATCAATATATTTTGAATTTAAATGTAGCCAGAAACGTAATCAGAAAGTAGCAACATAACTTGTCAAGGAGTATTAACCCAACTACAACCACTGAATCTATTGAGAGCCTCAGAATATAGGTATAGAGGACACATACACTCCAAAACAGTTCAAAAGTTCTATCAAAAACTGTCAAACTTATGTGTGAGTGTGGGTGAGAGTGTAAGCGTGCGATTGAGTGTTGATGACAATAAGGCACATGAGTGTGCGTTTAACAAGTTACACCATATTGTGGCATTATAATGTAAGGTTGTACAACACTGAAAAACTATTTTTTCGTGCACAACCGACAAAACATAGGCTGAAAGTAGCAAGCTAACGTTAACTGTGATGGCTGCTACTCTGGTCGAATAGCTAGAACATTACGTAAACTGGTAAACGATTTAGCCTAGGCTACTAAAATGAACACTAAAACTTAACATGAACTGTAAAAAAATTGCAGAAATTTATGCTAAAAATCTATGGAAATCTGGCAATCTACACGTTTCTCACCTTGACCTTCTTCGGGTATGGATCAATTTTCTCTTCTGATCTTAACAAGTCTGGGTAAAATACTGAGTAGACACCAATCAGAGGCAGAATTTTTATCATGTCATCATGTAGACTTCTCACAAAGTATTTTACAGTATTTTTAAACTGCAAAATACAAAACACTAATGTATTTTGATACATAATATGAAGCCATTTTCATCAGCCCTATCAAATACAAATTACAAAATCTTATTTTGTATTTGACATACATATTTTAAATACATGTATCATAAATACTGCCCATCCATGTCTGGTAGTTTCTTCCAGTTGTACTGTATGCAGCATAACTGCTAAATGCAGCTTCGCCATGTTTAGTTTGGACTCTGGGCTCTACTAGCTGACCTGAGTTCATGGATCACAGAGCCCTGCTTGGTTTATAATCTTCAAATATATCAGAATTGTATTTTTTGGCCTAAACCATTCAGTGATTTATAGACTAAAAGCATCACTTCCAAGTCTATTCTGTGACTGACTGGAAGCCAGTGCAAAGATTTAAGAACTGGACTGATGTGCTCTGTTCTCTTGGTCCTGGTTAACATTCTAGCATCAGCATTCTGAATGAGCTGTAGCTGTTTTACAGTCTTTTTGGGGAGGCCACAGTTAAGAGCCCATTACAGTAGTCAACCCTACTGGAGATAAAAGCATGGATGAGTTGCTCTTGGACTTTTTGGAACACCAAGCCCTTGATTCTGGCTATATTTTTAAGTTGATAAAATGCTGTTTTGGTGACCGCTTTGACATGACTGGTGAACGTGAGATCTGAGTCCATCAGAACACCACGATTACGCACTTGGTCCCTGGTTTTTAGGCCCTGAGAATCCAGCTCTTTACTTATGCTAGTGCTCAAATTTTTGTTGCCAAACACAATAATCTCTATTTAATCTTGGTTTAATTGTAAACAGTTTTGCTTCGTCCAGGCATTTATGAGCTCTATACAGTGACACAGTGAGTCTATTGAGCTGTAGTCATACGATTCAAGAGACATGTATTCGAGAGTCATACAGTTCGAGAGCCAGTACATTTTCTTGCGGATCGTGACATTTCACCTCTCGCTCTGCTGCAAATATTATAGCCTAGTTATTTTAAATAGCCTTCCTCACATAGCAAAACGTGTGTCAATACTCATTTAAGTAATTCAGTTAAATATGTACAAGGACAATTCTTTTTATTTTCAAACGTTAATACGCAATCAGACAACATATATTTCTATCTATGCATTTGAATGCACGTTATGTAATTAGGAAATATGGATGGAAATGACAAATGTCGATTTACAATATCAGTAAAAATATTTAACACGCGCTTGAGTTTTTTTTTCTTTTGTCAGTCAGAGTTGATGTGACAATAAGCAACTGAAACGCATTTGTCTATTAAATAATAATGTTGCGAAATGTTCTTTGCTGTCAGGCGTGGGTGTCATAGTGGTGTGCAGGAAAGTAAGGAGCCAAGCGCAGGATTTTAGTGGTTGATACTTTATCCAAGGTAAGTAGAAAATTATCTCCCAAAAAGGGGAAGCGTCGAGCGCAATAAACAGAATGCACAGGAAACAACACCAAACATAGAACAATACCTCACAAAGACGCCCAGGAAAACAGGAACTAATATAGGTTACCTAACGAGGGAATGGACACCAGGTGTGTGCAATAACAAGACATGTCTCGTCCTCTCTGCGATGCTCTTTTTATAGCCTACCCAATCATGTTACTGACCTGTTGCCAAAATAGTTGTGAGATGTTCCACCAGGTTTTTTTTAGCATTACACAACATTTCCAGACTTTTGTCTCACCTTGTCCCAGCCTTTTTGAAACATTTTGCTGGCATCAAATTCAATAAACAATAGCATTTCTCTGTTTCAACATTTTATATGTTCTTTGTACTATTTTCTATTGAAAATAAGGTGATTTGCACATCATTGCATTTTGTTTTTCTTTACATTTTACCAAACGTCCCAACATTTTTTAAAACTGGGTTGTAAAAAAACATGTCGATAGCAAATAATAGAATTAATGGAGGTGCTACCTGGAGTAGGTCAACTGTTGTCAGAAAACAGTACTGAACATTTTATGCCAGAACATAATGCTAATGTATTAAAATGTACAAACATTTTAAGATTGGGTTATGTCCTCTGAAGCACACCCGTCAACTTGTTCTCCTTTTTATCAGTCTGTTCCCATTAGGCCAGAACATACTGTAAGCTTCTACATCTGACAATTGAATTTCCAAGACATCAATTTGTACTGGTTTCTTGTGGAACTCTTGTGTCCTTTCCTTTTGCTACAACCTGTGTATGAACCTTGGCCACAATAGTGCACATGCATTGCGTTGCACTGCCTTAACCCTCAGGGGATTAAGCTATAATTTTTCGTTTGTCACTACTTTTACATTTGGGCTTGTAAACAAAATGTAATGTATATGGATCATCATGTATTTGGCATCAAATGATGCTAAATAACCTCAGCTAATATAAGCATGCATGTTAAACCACTGTACTATTTCTAATCTCAGATAGTATTTTTTAATACATATATTTTAAAACATTACAACAAATATTAAATATGAATTCAATATTTTTTATATCCAAGTCCTGCAATGATGGAACTAGCTTCCCCATTTTCAGAAAACATAGGAAAACCTACTGTTTAAATATTCACTAGAATTGATGTTAATACTTCATAATACTTCATTAGTTTCTCTCTTCTAGGACTAATATCACTGATAGATACTCCTTTGAGTAAGTTTTACTGGCTACCACTGACTTGTTTGCTATGTAAAATGTATGTTGCACAGATGTATAGTCAAAATAAGTACACAGAGGACAAGTGTGTCAAGAAAGCCATGCTAGTGTACTAGGCTATCTGGTGAGATATCGGAAGTGGGTTAAGTTCTCTTCTGTTTTTTCTCTCGTTTCTTTCCTTGGGGGAGAGGTCATTTCCGCATGTAAACAAAAGATGAATGAGGCCTCCTTTCTTCATTACTCGAGTGTTCCACCCACCTCCCCACCATTTATTAAATCAAAGAGCACATGAACGCTTTATTAAATGGGAAATATTAAAATTCAGACATTTCTGTTTGCTCCCCACTCCTCCGCTCATAAATTGATTTCACGCTCCATGGCTATCTGCCTGGGAAACAATGTGCTGAATTATTAACCAGGAGAATGGGAGGCAAAATATGGGTCTAACTGAGAATCTACCCAGAAATAAATGACATAAGTTAATATGAAACTGGAAGGCCAATTGGCAAATGGTAGGAAGAATTGGGGATTCAATAATAAATGTCACTGATTACATCATATACTGCCATTTATTCTCAGCTTTTATTTAATCCAGATGGATGTCTCATTGGTTTAGCATAATGAGGTCAACATTCAATCAAACCATTATAATGTTGTATTTGTAGTGCAGTTGTTCGCAAACTACTGCCCATGGTAGTAATACACAACTGTGGAAGCCTCTCCTGTTGGGGTCTCTGTGTTTCCAGCAAACCACTCTTGTATTAATAACTCCTTTTGTATTTTTTGTTTTGTTTTTGCTTTAAGAGCCTATGAAACAAGGGCTGTTGGAAATCCCACTAATCGCTCTTGGTGCAAAGGTTACACTCCGTGTCTTTCCCATCGTTCCGCCCAAAATTGCAATGTTCTGTCAAATTTTGAAACTTCAGATTTTGAAAAATAAAGGGTGTGCATTGTTCCCCACCCTTCCCTGATCAAGAATATACCATTTGTACACTCTATACAATTTTCAAATAAATTGGGTTATTTGAATTACCCAATTGCTGGCATTGGGTTAATATTTGGGTTGTTTTCTGTAAAAATAGCAGTGTTGGGTTGTTGATGCTGGGTTATTAAGGTTGGGTTACGGATATATGACCCAGCCAACGGGTTAATTCTCCCGCCCACCTCACGTGAATCCAAGTTGGCTCGAGAAGGTGGCAAGTGTCTGAGGGAAAATCTGAAAAGAACGTGAAAACTGAGTAAAAATGTACTCTAATAAGTTATTCATTTGATATACAGCTCTGGAAAAAATTAAGAGACCACTCCTAATTTTTCTTAAATCAGCATCTCTGCATGTATGGTAGCCATTCCATTCCAGTGTCTGTTAAATTCTAACACAGGCACACCTCATTTTACTTAATCTAATTTAATGAGGAAAAGTATAAAAACCACTGCTGTAGTCATCACTATCCTCTTGCAATAGGACCAGCTGGATGGCAAAAACAGTGCAAGTAGTACCTCAAAGGTAATTTCAATAAAAACTAACTATTCAGCATGACAAAAGAGTTGAAAAGAAAAGCTTTGATTGAGGAAAAGGAGGGTTCAATTCTGGCTATACTGGCAGAGGGATACAGAGAGCGTCAGGTTGCTTCCATCCTGAAAATTTCAAAGATGGCGGTTCATAAGAACATGGTCAAGCAACAGACACTGGGGACAACAAAGCTACAGACTGGCAGAGGGTGAAAACGACTGTCCACTCACCGAGATGACCGTCAACTCATTCGAATGTCACTCAACAACCATAGGATGACATCAAGTGACCTACAAAAAGAATGGCAAACAGCAGCTGGGGTGAAGTGCACGGCGAGGATGGTTCGAAACAGGCTCCTAGGGGCAGGGCTGAAGTTGTGCAAAGCTAGAAAAAAGCCCTTCGTCAATGAGAAGCAAAGAAGAGCCAGGCTTAAGTTTGCAAAAGACCATAAGGATTGGACCATAGAGGAATGGAGTAAGGTCATCTTCTCTGACAGGTCAAATTTTCAGTTTGCCCAACACCTCGTCGTCTAATGGTTAGATGGAGACCTGGAGAGGCCTACAAGTCACAGTGTCTCGTACCCATTGTGAAATTTGGTGGAGGATCGGTGATGATCTGGGGGTGCTTCAGCAAGGCTGGAATCAGGCAGATTTGTCTTTGTGAAGGACGCATGAATCAAGCCAAGTACAAGGTTATCCTAGAAGAACACCTGCTTCCTTCTGCTCTGACAATGTTCCCCAACTCTGAGAATTGGTTTTTCCAGCAGGACAATGCTCCATGCTACACAGCCAGGTCAATCAAGGTGTGACCAGCAGATCAAGACCCTGTCATGGCCAGCCCAATCTCCAGACCTGAACCCCATTGAAAACCTCTGGAATTTGATCAAGAGGAAGATGGATGGTCACAAGCCATCAAACAAAGCCAAGCTACTTGAATTTTTGTGTTACCAATAGTAGAGCATTATTGGAAATTTGTAAGGCTTTCCTTCGCCAAACCTTTTTACAAGACTTGTTGACACTTTGGCAAATGACACAGCTACTGTACCATAGATAATCTGATCTTCATTTTATTATACAAGTGCCAACCTCCATTAACTGAGCTACAAACCACCTGTCACTGTGACCAACCTGACACACAACACACTCATCACAGGCTGAAAGCAGTACATGGGGACTTATGGTAGAAGTCCCTTGCTCAAGGGCAGAACAGTAGTAAATAGCAACCAGATTACTCTATGTTCATTGTTTCTCTTGGAAAACTCCACTTTAGCCACTCTAGTCCCAATAATTGGCCTGAGACCCAGCTTCGAAGAGTCCGAAAGGCCTTTCATCAACTTGCAGCCTGTAAGTTAAGAGGGTGAATGGCATAGCAAGATTTGTAGATAAATTAAATGCTATAATTTTTTCACCTTGAATAAAAGGGACAGTATTTCAAAATCTGCTGCATACTGTAATTGCACGTTGTTGTTGGAATTTCACTGACTCAAACATACTGGGGGCAGATCTGTCCTAAAGGCAGAAAATGTGATTGGTTGACTCATTGGTGTTACGCATGCAGGTACCCTGTATGCGCGTTTGTGTTTTTTCCCCTCCTGACATCTCCACAGGTGTCCCTTATGTTCCTGATTGCGCTCGTTGGTGTTTCCCACCTGGCAGTCATGAGTGCATCGCCTGACTGCTGAGGTCGACCAATCAGTGGACAGCCCTCCTAATTGCACCACCTGTTCCTTTTTCCATTACCCAATCACATCACACATCCCTGGTTTAAAAACCCAGTCAGTTGGTTTTCCCAGAGAGACTCTTTTGATTTACTCCTCATGGACATAGACACTTTTGAGATACAGACCTTTTTTTGATAGACACTTTGTTCATACATACATCACTTAGTTTAGCACATACATCACACTTTGTCCTGTTTCATGTGAGTATGTATTGCTGTGGTGTTTTGTTTGGTGTTGTCTAGTCAATTGTTTGCTGTGTGCTGTTTAGTCCTTGTTCGACCTGTGTGTTTTGTTCCCTGTGTCCCTAGGAAAAGTTTTTTTTTTAGCAAGTCGCCCTTGGGCATACACAACCCGTAGGAAAACTTTGTCTAAAAACACTAGTTAGAACTGAGCGGACCACCCACTGTATTTTTGTATTGGTTAGTAGTCAGCTAAACGGTTCTTGAGGCAGGCAAGTTCAGTTTAGGGTGTTTTGACTATTTCATTTCTTGGTTTCAGCTCAACCCCTTTTCCCTACCCCTTTACCGTGTGTTTATAATAAACGTTTTATGTTTGACGGTAGCTTTGGTTGTCTGTGTCGTTTGTTCTCACTGTGCCTTCACACTACACTGATTTGCATGAGTTTTATGTTACGGGTCTCTGTACCATCCACCCTAGACTGCTAGAGCCACAGGGTTCGTAACAATTGGACAGGGCAGTGCTTGCACTTGAAACGGGCTGAATGTTGTAAGTAGACATTCGAACAAAGGTTATTGCTTTTTCCTCGCCTAACCCTTAACCATAACCAATACACTTAGCTAACCTTAACCCTAACTGTTTTAAAATTAAATAGAAATGTAGTGATTCTCTTTGGAATGTAAGCTCTGCCCTTTCCATTGAGTCAATGAATCACATTAATTTCTCCCTTCAGGTCAGATCTGCCCTCAGGACATGTTTAAGTAAAACTCTCATCTAATAGCACATGTGGTTGTGTAAAATATACTATGTGCCTCAGTTTTAAATATATGGGAAATGTATGTGTTGAAGTAAATGGCTATGTAGTTGGTATTAACAATACATATTTTACAATGCCATTATCAATGTAAATCCACACAAGTCATCATTTTCTAAAACATTATGATTTCTATTTAACAGGTTGGGACCAACATGGCTGAATACCTGTGCCAGGCAGAAGCAAGTAGACCCTACCCATTTTTGTTGGTGCTTGGAGATAATTGTCATTTACAGTAATTTGTGGACAAGCATTGGAACAAGCTACATTGCTTGGGGCATTGGATGTTTTCTTCAAGTCCTACTATGTGTTTGATATAAACTACACCGTATATCAACCAGGCCAGCTGACAGTCTTGCCTGGGCCCGGGATGAGAATCTTAGATGGGCCCTTTAATGTCAACCCATGTCAGTTCTGGGCCCGGGACAAAGGACCCGTTTGTCCCCCCTAGCGGCGGGCCTGATATCAACTACCAGGAATAGAGTCCCCTGCAATAAGACTGTTACGAGCATTCATTTTATCTACTGTAGTGGGATAGGTGAAATGAGCAAGCAATGTAGCTGATTATTTTCATTTTGTGGGAATTGATAAATATAATGAGCCATGAGTGTCTCACATTCCAATGTATTGATTTAAGGTAATAGATAAGAACTTTTCTCACCTGCTTGAAGGTCACTACTTGAAATGAAAACGCAGCCATTGGCCCTCAGTGGAATGATTTTAACACCCTTACTTTAGTGGGTGTGAATTTTTTGAAATAATATATACTGTAACTAGGTCCCCATGAACAAACTTAATCTCCCCCCCAGTCCACCAGTGGGCTGCATGTAAGAACAAAGGACAAAAACCAAACAGAACAGGCTACGTTCAAAAACCAAAATCTAAACCGAACAGAACCGCACATTATGATAATTATGATTGAAAAGTGCTGAACCGAGAGCTCTAAGTGAATCAAATTGGTAATTATAAAAAGTTACATGAAGGAAAAAATTGGGTTTTTCCTGTTTGCATAGTTATAACAGAGTACTGGCGTCCGTTATGTTTTGCATCTTCCATTTACAAGATTTGATTTAATTTGTTTATTTGGAAATTGTTTTGTTTAATGTAAGGTCTAACATTCTAATGGTTGAATAGAATAAATCTAACCATTTTTGATTTGGCTAAGCAATGTCAAGTCTGACCAGACAACTAAATCTTATTCCACTGCCAGTTGCTATCGGACATAAATATAGCACAAGGATTACTACAAGCACACTGAACAATCCTGTTCCAAATTTTCCTGACCACTCACATGGCAGTAGGATGCCAGGGTTAGTTCACTTGGCTCTGCACTCCATTTCCAGATGAATGGTCGACAGCGAGACGAGAAGAATTCAAGAGTCCTGATAGGCTCCACATGCTACAGGTCAGAGCCCCATCTGGGCCAGTCGACTGGAAAGGTCACACGGTCCCAACATAGTGGGAGACAGTTTGTTCTGACCCCAGTAGTTTGTTTCAGTTAATTTCATAGCTACTAGTAAATTCCACATCTGACCACTAGATGGCACTTTAGTTATTTTCAATTATCCAGTTTTTAACTTTTTAGTTAAAAACCGGATAATTGTCTGGGGAATGACGACTGCTTAAGAAACACAAGGGTTACGTATGCATCTCATGTTGTATTGTCCAAATCAGAGCATATAGCTTATACCTTACAACCTTTGAAAAAGAGTTGTTCATTTTGCTGAACGAGACTTAAAGAACCAAGTCACTAAAATTATCTGTTTTTTCCATCACTATTTTGAAACGTGGGATTACTAGCTAGCTAAAGCATTCTTGTTGGTGTGAGCAAAGATGGCCCCTCCCTTGTTGTGTTGGGTCATGGCGATAGTCTCGTGTGCAATTCATATACGCTACAGCACCATCTACTGACACGGCAATGTTTGAACACAGTAAAGAACTGTCTCCCATGAAACCTTAGTTCGGGAAAAAAAAATGGTATGAATGGTAAAAATGGTAAGCAACGGCAAGACGGCTGTTTCTAACCAGTGTGTGTGTGTCATAGAACAAAATGTGAACATCTCTTAAGCTTGTGTTTACCTCAAGCATCCAGACTAACTAAAAACCAGCAATTGTGGTTCATGAATATGTTTACATGTCTACACAAAGTTGATCAAGTAGTTTACCTGGCTACTTTACTCATCAATACATCCAACATGTTTGAAGGGCCCGGGGGTGATCTGCTTGTGGGTGTGTGGTGTAGCGATGGCCATTCGAGGCTTCATTAGTGTTATTTTAGCAGCAGGATATTATGCTGGCAGCACTCAGATTTTCTTTATCACAAAAAATATATCATTGAAATGTATAAGGCAATATAGTTAATCTAGTCTGTGAAAAAGAACAGACAAGAATAACACTGGAACGGACATTAAACATAAAATGTACAGACTAGATTAACTATATTACCTTACATATTTCAATGACGGCTTTTATTTTGAAAAAGAAAATCTGAGTTAGCACTGCTAGCATAATATCCTGCTGCTAGAAGAACGGTAATGAAGCCTCCAGTGGCCATCACTAGTGTGGGGCTTACTTGAGAGGGTGTGAACATACTAGCTCTGAAAATTCTAGCTAATGAAATGTCTGTTTAACATTCAAGGCCATTTTCTAATCCTTTACACAAGCAATCGTGCATAAGTAAAAGTCTATTTTATTTATAAACTACCAATGTTGACCAAAAATCTGTACACTAAAATTTAACAATATTAAAATAAAGTTAATACAAATAAAATAAGTACAAGAATAAAAGGGGTAGAATAGCATCTCTGCTGGAAGAAAATGGCAAGACTACACACGAGCAGATAGTCACAACAGGTCACAGCGCACTCCCTGACTTCTGCGGCTAGCTGCCAGCAAAAAGCAGTCGGGCCACTGGTGGAGAGCCACCAGAAATGCAAATTGAGATCAGGAGAAAAGTGGCAAAAGCTGGTGGCTTCTTTCACTGCCTTACCAAAGCTGTATTTAGCCTCTTTGTAACTGTCTGTTTTCCCACTCTTGATGCCTCCTCCTTTTCCAAATCAGCAGTTAACATAAAAAAAGAGTCTCTGGCAGGGTGTCAGGAGTGACACTATCTCCTCTTCCATGGAGACAACACACCATAAAGTTACCGAAACTGACGATTAAAAGGTTTTCTGAGGATATAAGCCAATGGCAAACGTTTTGTAGTGAATATGTCACAGCAATCGACAGAAATCCCAATCTATGTCAGATAAATTCAATTATCTAAAATCATTTGTAATTCACACGGCTGCAAGCATAGTCGCAGGCCTAGCATTCTCTGACGAAAACTCTGACAACCCAATCAGAATGCTAGTGACTCGATTTGGACATGTTGCATGTTCCTGTAGAGTGCAAGGTATAGTATGTGAAGAATGTGGCCAAAGACAACATACTGTAGGACATTCCAGACACAATTTGCCAACCAGCGAGCTGGACGCGCAGAGTATCAATCACGAACAGAGACTGAACAAGTAAATACCGGCCAATTATGCACGGAGAAACACCTTGGAGAGCACTTAGAAACTACTGCATCTGATGTGTCCATCTCACCAAGTAACAGCACAAGTAGCCCCATATTACTCCAAACGGCTACAGTATTTATAGAAACTCCTGATCAAATGCAGATCACAAGATGTTTGCTAGATGGGGGCAGCCAAAGCAGTTTTATTAGCACTCAATTTACCAGTAGTTGGACAGGAAGTGTTACAATTACACGTTTGGCTTAGTTACACCCAAATTACTAGCATGTAGGAGGGTGAGGGTACATCTGAGAAACCTGAAAACCAACCAAGGTGTAGGGTTAGAGTTATTGGAGGCACTGCAAGGGTGCACGTCAGTTATGAAAGTGTCCGGCAATCGGACTAGGAGAACCCTTGGAGAAAAGCATTGGGATGTCGGGTTACAAGCAGCCGACATCCCAATCCGGGGTATAAAAACAGAGGAATTGTCCATTCTCATAGGAAGCAATGTTATGGAATTTCTTGAACTAATGTACATTTTAGAAATGTCTGCTTTTCTATTCCCTGGTATGTAACACTGGTCTTCATGACATGTCTGAATAATATCAGCGGATCATTGGCTACTCTGACTATCTGTTAATCTGCCTAAACCAATAAGGGTATCTGTCCTTTGTTCTTCAAGAATGTGGCTGACTGTCTTTTACAATGTTCCCCTTGCCCCTACTTGGGTAAGACACAAGCGGGGGCAGGAAGGATAAGGAACAAATGTTGTCTTTAGAGAATGAATAAGCAGTGTTCTTAGTTCCTTGGGATAAGGTGGGGGACAGCCCGCCCTTTGGGTAAAACTTATGTATTCTTGACATAAGACAGCTGTGCTGTATCTTACCACACCCCTTTTAACTGTAATAAATACTGACTGTTCATGTATTTTCCTCAGAGATTCCGCACAGGTTTATTTTGTAAGCTTTTGACGGATCTCTCTATTTGCAAAAACTGTTAATTGTGCCAAGAGAATTTTGTCTCTGTACTTATTTCCATTAAAGAGTTGCTATTGATGGAATTACCATCACAGTGACCATTATAGGACAATTGTCACAGGAAGAATTGAGAGACTGGAAAAGGGCATAATGGCTGTGGAGAGTACACTTGGATGTCTCGCGCAAGACACAGACACATCAGTTTGTACAGTCACAACTACACATGCTTTCTGACCAATTGCGCACGTTTTGGGAGACCGAATCAATCGGGATTCATATGGAAAAGGAACAAAGGGTAATAGAGATGAATGAAGATGCACTGCTACTGTTTGAAGAAAATGTGAAGTACATTGATGGAGGAAATGAAGTAAGGCTTCCGTGGAAGGACAAACAGGTGAATATCTCATCCAACTACGCTACAGCAGAAAAGTTATTTCAAAATTTGATCCACAAGTTCATAAACAATGTCACATTATATGATCGATACAATGACACTATTCAAGATTACCTGTGGCAGGGTATTGTAGAGCAGGTCTGTAGAAAACAATCAAAGAACCTCGTAATTTACTTGCCGCACCACGCAGTAGTCAAGGAGGAGAGAGCTACTACCAAGCTCAGTGTAGTATTTGACACATCCTCACATGAAAAATACAGTCTTTCGTTAAACGATTGCCTACTAACCAGACCAAACCTGAACCCTGAAGTGTTAATCATTTTAATTACATTCAGGCAACACAGAGTGGCTTTAATGGCAGACATAACTAAGGCACTCTTGCAGATCTCACTAAACGAACTGGACAGAGCCGGGTTAAGATTCTTATAGACCAACAAAATCCCAAAGACTGATAACAAACTCAACATGTACACTTGAATCCAATTTGGAGCATCTGCAAGCCCATTTCTCTTAGCAGAAGAGAAACAGTGGTCTCTTAATTTTAACCCTTCTGTTCCTCACTCAAAGCCTTCCTTTTCAATTGTTTTTGGAAAGGACAGAAAAAGGTGCAGTGGTCTCTTATTTTTTTCCAGAGCTGTATGTTTTACTTTATGTTAGCTAGCAACAGACTTTGACGTCTGGATGTGTGTCATCTTTTCATTGTCATCAGTAGTTGCTAGATAGGGATGAGCCAAGATGGGGAGATGCAAGTTGAATGAAAAATGGTTGGAGGAAGATACGTTTCGGTTGTGGTTGGCGCCGGCAGTAAATGAGTACGAGGCATGGTGCAATTTGATGGACCGTGAAATTGAGAAGAGAGCAGCAGAGCTACGCCACATGTCTTGAGGAGAGTTTGGGTGGTGTTTAGAAACAATGTTAGGGGGATATTGAACGGCTGACGTAGGAGCTACACTACAGCCATCGAGCGTTCAGCGTTGCCATCAGCCGTCAAACCTTTAGGAATGCCCCCTTTGAAATAAAACGACTGCTGCTACGCAACTCGCTTTGTGTCATGTCCAAGTGGCAGCGTCCAAGCTTCAAGAAACGCAGAGGTTGAATTCTTGACGTCTTCTGAATATAAATAAGTGGAAGATTGATTTTTGGGGTCGGATTGGTAGCATGATTGTTTCAGCTTTTTGGGCTTCTGGCATTACTTTCGTCAGCCTATTTTCTGGACTGATGTTTTTTTTGGAAGATACCACAGGTCAGCTGACACACCAACCTTGCTGCGGTAAAAGTTGGATGATGGACGGCAATCGTCTGATCATTGAAGTAGAGAAGTATAGGTTTTCGTATGTACCAATTCACCCCTAATAAAGGCATTACTGTGAAGAAGCAACTTAATTGGGGAAAACAGATATTTTACTTACCCATTATTAAAAAATAACATTCTTCGTCTGCTCTTATCCCCTTTTGAAAAAATGTGCTCTATGTAGCTGGTAAAACGACAGGTTGATGCGATGCTAATGGCAATGCAACCCAACGCGTATTTTGTTGTTACACCGTTATAAAAACTTATACTAAAGTAGGACTCTAATTGTCTCTTTTCTATCAAAGAAATTTAGATATTTTTTGGGTCTTAAATTATATTTGTTGAGGTCTTAAAAAGGTCTTAAAAGCATGAAATTTGACTTGGTGCAAGAACCCTGGTCACGCTTGCGAAAAGATGATAGGATTCGTCGGTTTTCAGAATTGATTTATTGCTTTGACCTTTTGACAGCTGCATATGTGTAGGAATATGAAAATTATTTTTTGATTTATGACCGGATGGTAGCATTTGTTTTCCCGGGGGGTACATGTCCGGTTAGAGAGGGAGGGGTAGAGCAGGTGATTCTGTGGGATGAGAGGAGTTAGGTCAAAAGTATTATGAAAAAGTTGTTTTAATGGTTGTTAATTTATGTCCGGGTTGTTAACAGTTGTGTTTTTGCCAGGGGGTGTGTGTGTGTGTGTGTGTGTACATGGCCGGTTAGAGAGGGAGGGGTAGAGCAGGTGATTCTGTGGTATGAGAGGGGTAGGTCAAAAAGGGTTATGAGTAAAAGATTGTATGAACGGTCTGGGGGGTGGTAATATTTGTACAGTTGTTTTTCAGGGGTTTCCTTCTCTGGGAGGAGAGGGTGTAGTGTTTCTTGAGATGCAAGGTGGGGGTTGAGCAGCAGTTACCTTTAGTTAATTCTCTGAGAGTTACCAATAAATAAGAGCTAGACTTCTCATGGTTTGTAGTTGAAATCGTGTTTTACTCTGTATAAGACTCAAGATGGCGTCTGTGCTTAGTGATATACCCGTGACAACCCAGACTTACGAATTAGGCTGCAGAACGGAGGAACGGGAAAAAAAGATACGTTCCAGAAATATACGATGCGCAAAAGAAGCGTTTTCTTAATGTGTATAGAACTCAAATGCCTCCGTTTAAGCATTTGATAGATCAGCATGACATGGCGGATGGAAAAATGATCAGCTTTGTGTTTGATTACCCGGCTTCTAAAGTGAAGTTGTACATTTTAGGCATGGGAGCTGAATATACAAACGACACCTGTGGCGTGAACCTCAACAGAGGGTCCATACATTGTATGTCACAAATACATAAATCTCTACGGGGGTGTGAGAGTATCCTGTGTCATGTGTAGTGATCAGTGAAAGTTCCTGAGATCGCAAATAAATCCCAAGGGGCGTTGTCTTCCTATAGTGTCCATGACAGCAGCTGTTTAGGGATGGGTCCGGATATAGCTCCTTAGGAGTGTTACAACCTCTTTGATCAGTAATACTTGTTACATGGAAGAGGTTCTGTATTTGAACGGATCTAAAATATGTTAGCTAGAACAAACGATGCATTCTGCCCGAAATTACCAGGGTATACAGATTCAGACGTTGAAAGGCTCATTCATAGACTACCAGAGAATTTAGAGCGCGAGATCAAAACTAGTGATAATAACTTAAAATATATTTACGATCCAATCAATTCACTATTACAGATCTGTTCTACTAAGAAAGAACCCATACATACAGATTCTGAAGGCGGTAGCACTTTAGAACAGGGTGCATTTAAACCCTTGATCGGTTTATACGAGTGGCATAATATGTGTAAAAATGTGTTTAGCATAGACAATAGAGGTCCAGACTTTGCTACGGAGTTTAAAGTAAACAGAAAAGTGTTGAGAGCTATAAGAGTGGCATCTGAAAGTCAGGATACTAAAGTTAGGATCTCAATATATGGTTGTATGGTTTACAAAACTACGAATGCCACGGTTATAGTTGACTGTCCCGTTTATGGTGACGTAGCAAACAAAGTGAATTATTTTATAGAGATATTTAGCTTCCTCGAGGACGACTGGACCGTTATTTCTCTCATGCTTTACAATATTCACAACTTTTTTAGGCAAAGAGAGAATTTAAAACGCTGGGGACATTTGAATAACAGATTAATTCATTTAAAACGTTGGGATATTTAAAATGAAAAGCTTGACACCTGCGCACATCTCTCTCAAAACTGACTGGACATCTCTTCACTCTAATGACCCAATGTCAAAAAGCAATAAAATAGGTTGGTAAACCGGTCCCCAAAAAACAGTTATAGAGTTTCATTATTCTCTCTTTACCTTTCAGTCATGCGTTGAAGAACTCAAGAAAACGTCTCTCAAGAAAAAACTCTCACTAATTCAAAAAGGATTTTGCCCCTATGAACACGTTAAAAGGTAAGATATGATGCTAATGTAACATTATATTTAACTAAGATGATGATGAAAGCCCCTTAAACGAGTTTCTAAACTCTTAGGATTTTTGACATGTCGTTTGATCAGTTTGTATCAGAAGTCATCGACCTAACGGAATCAAGGCCTGAAGAAGAGGTCGAAGCTCCGGGCAGTTCCTCTCCATCAGGATATGTTATAGGTGAGATTTAATTCATTTTTTGATTTTAATTTCAATATAATTAATTGTTTTTAAAACTGTAATGTTGTTTTTATAGCTGACACTCCGCCACCGGAATCAAGATCGTTGTATAGACCATGGAACCTGCCCTCACATAAACTTGTTTCCAGGCGTATAGAGGAATTTAATGGCGAAGATGGAAATATGGAAATGACTAGCTACTCCCCTTCTGTACAAATCCCAATTTTCATGAC
>JACXGI010006497.1:0-41769 GCA_016801175.1 Esox masquinongy
ACTTTGCTGCTTTTGAGGAACTTACTCGAGTTCAGCAGGCTTATGGGGCAATATCATCGCTGAGCAGGGTCGTTCTGTATTAATGACGGAGGTTCTTGCTGGTGTCCAGTTTCCTGTGTTGGCCCTCCACTACGTTGTCCTCCTGCTGCACACCACTTGCATCCGATTTTGTAGTGGTATGGCGAAAAGGGAACATGAGAAGTTTGGATGCGAAGCAAATGTGCAGGGAGTGTTGCGGCTTGTTTCCTTTGCCTTCTCGGGAGGATCTGAGGCTTTCGAACCACTTAGGAGTTCTCAGCTCATCATTACAAATGGACAATTTGGGCAATGGGCTTTGATCAGGCTACTTGTAGCTGGTTTGAAAATGACTTAGGCCTATACATCTCATTGTGTACTCACAGAAGGGGAGAAATCTTTGAAAATCTAAATTTTCAAAGAACACAAATGTATGTTATTTTCTAAATCTGAAAAGGTGCCTGTACATTTGGATTTACTCTCGATGGTGCTCATATTGAATGTGTCCCTGCATACAAATACCTGGGCAATATGGATAGATTAAAATCTTTCCTTCAAAAAAACATGTAGGACTATGCATTTCACTTTGTTTTTAAAGCACTCACATTACTTTAATGTGTGGCATAAATTATCACCATACATTACTTCTCTGCTGACATACAGAAGTACAAACTATCAAACAGTCTCAGGGATGGTTACCCCTAGAGATACCTGCAATCTCCACGGAGTTAGGTAGACAAGCTTGTAGTTTTTCTGCATCTCACATTTCAAATAAATGAAGATCATTTTAAATTGAGTTGGTGCCTCTAGGGCAACTCAAAAGTATGATAAAGGAATACTTTCATGAAGAATGTGTTTGTGTGTCTCATGAATTGTGAGTTCATGTTTGTATTTTTGGGGTGTGGTCCCCATACTTTCTATTGTTTAATAATTGTATTGATTCTGGGCTCGTCCGCAAAAGAGACCGTTTGGTCTCAGCATGACCTCCCCTACTAGTAGTAAAATAGCAATAGTTAAAATGATGCACAAAAAATTAAGGGAACACGTAATCATCACAGTATAACACCAGGTCAATTAAACTTCAGGGATATCAATCTGTCCAGTCAGGAAGCATTAAGCGATTGTAAATCAGTGTCACCTGTTTTGGTGCAAATGAAAGGGACAACAGGTGCAAGAGTAGAGCAAGACAACCCCCAAAAGGGAATGATTTTGCAGGTGGTGGCCACAGCCAATTGGTCTCTCCTTATCGTTCCTGACTGATTCTTCTATAGTTTCGTCTTTTGCTAGTGTCCTGGTCACTACTGGTAGCATGAGGCGTTACCTGCAGCCCATTCACGTTGCACAGGTAGTCCAACTTCTCCAGGATGGCACATCCATACGTGCCGTCAAAAGAAGGTGTCTCCCAGTACGATTTCAAGAGCATGGAGGAGATACCAGGAGACGGGACGTAACACAAGGAGAGCTGGACAGGGCTGTAGAAGGGCATCAACCCAGCAGCTGAACCGGTATCTACTCCTTTGCGTGAGAAGGAACAGGAGGAGCATTGTCAGAGCCCTACAAAATTACCTCCAGCGAGCTACTGGTGTGCATGTTTCTGACCAAACTGTCAGGCTCCATGAGGGTCCAACATCCTCTAGTGGGACCTGTGCTCACAGCCCAGCACCGTGCAGCTCGATTGGCATTCACCAGAGAACACCAGAATTGGCAGGGGGCCATACACACTACTGAGTCACATTATGAGTTGCTGAGTCAAATTCACGCAAGTTGGAACAGCCTGTGATTTCAATTGATCACTTAGATTTTCAGTGTGAGTTTGAATCCATTCAAAATATGTATCACACATTATCGATTTTAAATAGGTGATTCAGCCTGTATAGGCTAGTTCATCCAATGTATTACCCTAAATAATTATCCATGAGACTACAAAATACCAACGGTATTCTTTACCAAACAACAAATTATTTGTTATTGAAACATAAACAATATCCTCAACAATTCAACAAATGTACTAAACATTGCTGGTTTTATTAGGAGTGAAAGAGAAACAAATAATCAAACATCCTATCATCTCTTTGAATTTTCTCTGCTTATTTTACTGAAGATTCAGATTCTACAAACGTATTACTCTAAATAATTAGTCACGAAACGAAATATCAACAATTTTATTTACCAGTCACCAATTACCAATTCAACAAAAGTATTACACGTTACTGTTTTTCAGTACAATCGACAAGTGACTTCTCTATATTTTCATGTAGGCTACTGTAAATCATTCTTTGAGATTGTGTACATGTTTACATTCTTTTTCAGTTGTTACATGTACATGTCTACTTTGGGAACCTCATTGCTGCTATCCCTGCATTTCAGTTGCACATTCTACCATGCACCTTCAATTTGCACATGTATACATCCCACTTATACATTTTTCTTAATTGTTTCCCTTGTACATTTTTGCACTCTTCTGTTTGCACATCTGGTTAGATGCTAACTGCATTTCGTTGTGCTGTACTTGTACTTGTTCAGTGACGAAGTTGAATCTAATCCAATGAATAGCAATGACGTCACACCTATGCATGTGATTGAAGTGTAGTGATGAAGAATGATGATGAGGGTAGAAATTGTATATAATCTGAACTCTGTGAGCAAGTCAGACACAATTTACAGCGTTTAATTCACAATGGCAAACCAAACCCAACGATTCGACGCACTGACAGCATTACAGATGCTGCAAAATTTAGATGAAATTGAGTCAGATGGATGTTCAAAAATAGATTATGAAATCAATGTATCGGATGTCGAGTCCTCATCTGATTGTAATATTGAGCCGCCACCTCCAATGCCTGAGCCTCCTCGCAAAAAACAAACCAAAGGTGACCCCAACTGCCACTGCGAGACAGAAGTCTGGGAGGTACGGCACAATTTGTGTAGAAAAGAGCAATGAGAGCCCACCAGGAAGATTACCTTCGCAGAATATCCTCACCATGAGTGCAGACCCAACAACACAAGCCAGAAAACACATTGGCAGTGCATTCAACAGTTTTCTTTGTGTGACATGCAGCACAATCAAAGATTGTACTGTTACTTGTGCACACAGAAATGGAGAGAGTACGTGGGACATGTCTGTTGATGAATTCAAAGCATTCATTGCACTCTTGTATGTCCTTGGCGCATACGGTGGGAAGACCATGGATGTGGAGTTATTTTGATCTGATCTTACCTTGTACATCATCAAAATGAGATCAAAATAAAAAAAATTATTCTAATGGATTTATCTTTGAGTAATTTACAAGTGTTGTGTAATTTTCATTTAGTACACTTGTAAGGCCTAATAAACTAATAAAAATACTATAGCCTGTGTTCTTAGAAATAATCATTTTGTATTTTTTTTTGTCTTTTTTGTATGATAAGACCTTCAATGCAAACCCCTGAAGCTGTGTGCTGACTGTGGGGCAGGTGGAAGTATAAAGATCGAACGAGATGCATAAATGCATGGGTATTTATAGCCCACATCTCCCAAAACAATCAACAAATGACTTTTCTATATTTTATCAAATAGTCAATTCCGTTATTTATGTAGGCTGCTGTAAATCATCCTTTAATCAACCATTTACAATTTACAAATAAAGTTCATTGAATAATGAGCCTATGTGTTATTCATTCTGAAATGTATCGTGTTTATCAAGCAACCATGCTTTAGGCCTCTTATTTTACATTGTACATCACAGTGAGATCAAAATGAAAAATCCATTAGAATTTAGTTATCTTTGAATAAGTTTAGTGTTCTGTAATTTTCATTTAGTATATTTGTAGGGCCTAATAAACAAATGAAAATACTATAGCCTGTGTTCTTGGAAATAACCATTCTATGTATTCTTTTTTAGGGTTTTTTTTTTCCATATGATAAGACCTTCAATAGAAACACATTCTTGTATTATTCAAAATCATTAACCATTTAAAACCAACAAATTCTGTAATTCATTATTCATTAGACTATTCTATATATTTCAATAACGACCTAGTAGATTAACTTATGCTCTGGCTGGATGGTGACGCTGCGGAGGAGAATATGTAGGCTAATAGGGAGGATTCGTATGCTAATGATGCCAAATGGTGTTCGGTTCTGGCGGATACTGGGGGTCTGAAAGGCTTGGCGGTTCTAGTGTTAATTGACTTGGTGTTATACTGTGATGACTCCATGTTCCCCAAATTTTTTTTGAGCAGTGTACAATTCCCATTTTTCACCAGCAACAAGAAATCCTCACTGCACCAGAAGACGCAGCACATAGCGTACGCAGCAGTTCGACCAGACCCCTGACCTCAAAGGCATACAAACTCACTGACAGTGTTGTTTACCTAGTAACTAACATGGCGCTCTGTCGAACAAGTTTTGTTGATGGTGATTGTATAATTGTTTCGGTGCCATTGTGAGATGTTTTTAGTTGCTTCTCAATTACATAATTCACAAGTTACTTTGGACGCTGACATTTTCAGCTGACATTTTCACATTTTCACCTGTTTAAACTAAAAAAATGTATTTCCGATGCATATCTGCAATCTGCGAAGTCCTGTTAATCTAAATAAAAGTAGTATGAAAAAAACTCTTAAGGCTCGTGCAAATATAGGCGCTTTGTTTACTCACTTCATTATAGTTCCAGAGACTCATAGAGTCTATGCCAAGGTGCATCGAAGGTGTTCTGGGGGCTCGTGGTGGCCCACCACCTAACTGAGACATGTTGGGTTTTCCTTTAATTTGTCACCTGTCTGTATATAACAATAGCCAAACTATATTTTCTTTAAATTGTATCCAATTCACCATATGTATTTTATGTGTTCCTACAGGTCAAAAGCAGCGTGGTGGGCTGCTCACTAAATGCGAGAAACAACCATGTCATCGAGGAGAGGAGGAGGGTATCCGTGTTGGACATTGTGGCGGAGTCCTCAGACTCTGATGTCCAGAGGAGGACGTCCGTCTCGGGAGACATACTACCTCAATGTAACTGAGGAGACTCTATTTTATGCTGAGAACAAAAACTCACAAAAGAGTCACACAGCACCGAGACCTGAGGGCCAGTGTTTAGGACCAATTCAAACTCATGATCAGGATGAGGTTAAAGGTCACGTGGTCTCTGGTCAGAACTTTGAAGGAGAAGAGGACCATTCAAGGCTGCAGTTACATACTGCCGACGATGACGCCCTCCGACTTGTACGGGAGATATTCTTTAGCTGATGATGAACCATGGAATTATGAGGCACTTTCATATCAATCTGAGAGGTTGTGTAATAATAATAATAATAATAATAATACATTTGTAATGTGAAGGACATGGAAGGACATTATAACCTTCTCTGCAAATAGGGTATATGAGTTGGAAACGCTTTATTTTCAGTACCAAATATGTGTCTGTAGATGCTCTACAGATTTTCTATTGACTATCGGTAACATTTTAACTATCTACTAACAAAAGAAGAATTGGGCATCTAAATGAAACAACAAAGGCATCCAAAGATTCTTATTTAGAAAAATCTATTGGTTTTGGCTAACTTACCTTGTCTTTCCGGGCATCGTTCTTGAAGATATCAGGGCATACAAAAAACATAAACAAGGGCTCCAAAAACACCCGAATACGTCCTTTTGCAAGATGCAAAACTGTCGGTAACTTGATGCTGGTCTGTAGATGTTGTAGAAGTAAAATTTTCTCATTCAAAATGTATTGGTGCAATTTTGTTTACTTCTGTGCAAAAACATATGGCCACATTGAATTTTATGCCAACAACACATTTAAAAAAAAGCTGGGACAGGGGCAACAAAAGACTGGAAAATGTATGTAGTGCAAGAAAAACCCTGGTGGAACATCTCACAATTGATTAGGTTAATTGGCAATAGGTCAGTAACATGATTGGGTAGAAAAGGAGCATCCCAGAGAGGATGTCTTTCAGAAGTAAAGAGAGCGAGGGAGAGGGGTTCACCACTTGTAAAGATTGTGCAGGCAAATAGCGCAACAATTTAATAATAATGTCTTTCAACATAAAATTGCAAAAAAAAACAGAAATAAACAGATAGAGAAACGCCACCGCATTCTCTGGGACCGAGCTCATTTAAGATGGACTGAGGCGAAGTGGAAAACCATCTTGTGGTCTGAAAAATCATCATGGACGCCGCGTCCTCCGGGCTAAAATGGTAGGGGACCCATCCGGCTTGTTATCAGTGCACAGTTCCACAGCCAACATCAGTGATGGCGTGGGGGAGCATTAGTGCACATGGCTTGGGTGACTTGCCTGTGAAGGCACCATTAACGCTGAACAATATATACAGGTTTTGGAGCAACATAAACTGCTCAGCCATAACATTTTGACCACCTGCCTAATATTGTGTAGGTCCCACTTTTGCCACCAAAACAGCCTTAACCCATCAAGGCATCGACTCTACTAGACCTCTGAAGGTGTGCAGTGGTATCTGGCACCAAAACGTTAGCAGCAGATCCTTCAAGTCCTGTAAGTTGCGATGTGGGGCCTCCATAGATTGGACTTGTTTGTCCAGCACATCCTACAATTGCTCAGTTGGATTGAAATCAGGGAAATTTGAAGGCCAAGTCAACACCTTGAACTCGTTGTGTTCCTCAAACCATTCCTGAACCATTTTTGCGTTGTGGCCGGGCGCATTATCCTGCTGAAAGAGGCCAATGCCAACAGGGAATAGCGTTGCCATGAAAGGGTGCACATGGTCTGCAGCAATGCTTAGGTGGTACGTGTCAAATAACATCAACATGAATGACAGAACCCAAGGTTTCCCAGCAGAACATTGCCCATAGCATCACACTGCCTCTGCTGGCTTGCCTCCTTCCCATAGTGCTTCCTGGTGCCATGTGTTCTCCAGGTAAATGACGCACACACACCCGGCCATCCACGTGATGTGGTCCAGTTCTTATGCTCACGTGCCCATTGTAGGGCCGCTTTCGGCAGTGGACAGGGGTCACCCTGATTGGTCTGCGGCTACGCAGACCCATACGCAACAAACTGCGATGCACTGTGTTCTGACACCTATCAGTACCACCTTTAACTTTTTCAGCAATTTGAGCTGCAGTATCTCGTGTGTTGGATCGGACCACATGGGCCAGTCTTCGCTCCCCCGTGCATCAATGAGCCTTGGTTGCCCATGGCCCTGTCGCTGGTTCTCCGCTTTTCCTTGGACCACTTTTGATATGTACTGAGCGCTGTAGACTGGAAACACCCCACAAGGGCTGTAGTTTTGGAGATGCTCCGACCCAGTCGTCTAGCCATCACAATTTGGCCCATGTCAAAGTCGCTCAGATCCTTATGCTTGCCCATTTTTCCTGCTTCTAACACATCAGCTTTGAGGACAGAATGTTCACTTGCTGCCTAATATATCCTACCCACTGACAGGTGCCATGATAACGAGATTATCATTGTTATTCACTTCACCTGTCATTAGTCATAATGTTATGGCTGATCGGTGTATGCTGCCATCCAGACAACACTTTTTTCAAGGCAGGCCTTGCTTATTTCAGCAAGACAATGCCAAACCACATTCTGCACGTGTTACCACAGCATGGCTCTGTACTAAAAGAGTCCGGGTGCTTAACTGGCCTACATGCAGTCCAGACCTGTCACCAATTGAAAACAGTTGGCGCATTATGAAATGAAAAATACGACAAAGGAGACCCCAAACTGTTGAGCAGCTAAAATTCCTATATCAAGAATGGAATATTCTTGATGGCAAGAATATTCCGTTCTTGATATAGCAAGAATAGGAATACATTTCACTTTCAAAACTACAGCAGTTGCTCTCCTCAGTTCCCAAATGCTTACAGAGTATTGTTAAAAGAAGAGGTGACGCAACACAGTTGTAAACATGCCCGTCCCAACTTTTTTGAAATGTGTTGCTGGCATCAAATTCGAAATCGGCGTGTATTTTTCCTAAAGCAATAACATTTCTCAGTTTCATCATTTCATATGTTGTCTTCGTACTAATTTCAATTAAATATACTGTAGAGAAATTACACTGCTCAAAAAAATTAAGGGAACACATAAATCACACATTAGGTTTCGATGATGGAAATATATTGAAGACAAAATCTTTACTGTACTTTGCATAATTCATTGAGAACAAAATGACGTAACAATTGTCAACAGAAACCAAAATCACCAAACGACTGAGGGCTGGATTCAAACTCGCACTGAAAATCAAAGTCAACAGTTGAAATCACAGGCTGTTCCAACTTGCATGAATTTCATCACGACAACTCAATGTGACTCAGTAGTATGTATGGCCCCCACGTGCCTGTATGCGCTCACGACTATGTCTGAGCATGCTTCTGATGAGACGGCGGATGGTGGCCTGGGGTATCTCCTCCCAGACCTGGACCAGGGTATCAGTGAGTTCCTAGACAGTCTGTGGCGCTACTTGGCGGCAATGGATGCACCAATACATAACGTCCCAGAGGTTCTCAATTGGATTCAGGTCTGGGGAACATGAGGGCCAGTCAAAGGCATCAATGCTTTCGTCATCCAGGAACTGCCTACACACTCTGGCCACATGAGGCCGGGCATTGTCCTGCAACAGGAGGAACCCAGGGCCCAGTGCACCAGCGTAAGGTCTGACGATGGGTCTAAGGATTTCATCCCAGCACCTAACAGCAGTCACGGTTGGCTAGCACATGGACCCTCCAAGAGCTGTGCAACCCTCCAAGAGCTGGACAGGGCTCTCCGTTACACTGGGAGAACCCAGTCCAGCTCTCCTTGTGTAACGGCCCGTCTCCTGGTATCTCCTTCATGCTCTTGAGACTGTACCGAGAGAAACAGCAAACCTTGCGACAGCACGTATGGATGTGCCATTCTGGAGGAGCTGGACTGCCTGTGCAACCTGAATGGGCCTCATGCTACCAGTAGTGAAGGAGGACACTAGCAAAATGCAAAACTAGAGAAGGATCAGTCAGGAAGGATGAGTAGAGAGCAATTGTCTGTGGCCACCAATGGCAAAACCATTCCCTTTTTGGGGGTTATCTTGCTGTTGACTCTCCAGTGCACCTGTTGTCGCTTTCATTTGCACCAAAACAGTTGAAACTGATTCACAATCGCTTATGCATCCTATTGTAATTGTTAGTTTTTAATTATTATTATTATTATTATTAGGGTTCCAAGCTGCGAAGCTGTGGGTTTTTCCGCCATTTTGAATTTTCTGAAAATGCTTAGACATTTTTCACAGGCCACAAATTTTTAGCAATCTTCCTGAAAAATGGCACAGATGGTTTTCAGACCAATCCTAAAAAAAATGATCAGATGGATTTTTGATATGCAAATACGTTTGTCTGTTACAGCCAATCGAATATGGCGATGAGGCCGTCAAACAGGAAATGAGGGTGTATCTCAGCAACCGTTTGTCTCATAGTCAATGTTGAGATTTTCAAATAGTGATTTCTCCGTGCTCCTTACTGCTGTAGTCACCAAACTCATCTCAAATTGTGCTTTGTGTTGAGCCAAACAAAATTGCCTCTTGGACCTATGAGCTGTGTCGTCTTTGTTTCCCGGTATTTTGAATAGGTTAAAACGAAACTTAAACGAACCAGTCCTAGGCCGTTCATCCGATTTCCATGAAACATCACATATAGTATCTGTGGATACTCCCCATCAATAATTTCTAAAAGAAAATTGGATCTTTCAAACACAGCTGATGTCATATGTCATTAACTTCCTACATCGTACAGTTTCACAGGAAGTGAAAGCATATCTCCACAAACGTACAGCTCCGGAAAAAATGAAGAGACCACTGCACCTATTTCTTTCCTTTCCAAAAAAGTCGAAAGGAAGATTTTGAGTGAGGAACAGAAGGGTTAAAATTAAGAGACCACTGCAAATTGAATGCTTCTGTGCCTCACTCAAAACTTTCCTTTTCAACTTTTTTGGAAAGGAAAGTAAAAGGTGCAGTGATCTCTTAATTTTTTCCGGAGCTGTATGTCTGATTCTCACCATATTTGTTAGGCATCATTGGTATGACAAGATAACATTACCTGCAGAGTGAGGTGCCAATTGACCATTGTGGGGCGCTACAGTGTATGGTCAAATTTGAGATTTTCATACAGCGATATCTGAGTGCTCCTTAGAGCTGAGGTCACCAAACTCATCTCAAATGGTGCTGCTTGTTGAGCCAAACAAAATTGCCTCTCGCATCTATGTGCTCCGTCATCTTCGTTTCCGTGAACTTTGAGTAGATTACAACAAAACTAAAACGAATTAGTCCTAGGCCATTGGTGGGATTTTGACAAAACTTTAACAGAAGCACCTTTTGAATATGTACATATACAATCATAAAAAAGTTGGAATTTCATAACATAGTGGTCACCAAATGCCAATCAATTTATGCATCATGCGTTTTATGTTCACATTGGTATGTAAATACGATACTGCTGTTGGTGACAACTTGTCAGTCAGCTTAATGTCACCCACTTGACACCTCATCAACATTCTCACTGTTTAAGATAATGTCTACAGCTTCGCTGGTTAGACCCCTAACAACCTAAGGTTAAAAAGGAGGGGGACACAAGTTAAAAACAGCAATAGGCAGAATTATTCTAATTTAATGAATTCATTTCTAATTTAAAAAGACAATGAGTAGTTCCTTAGTACCGAGTTCATGATAGAGAAGTAGTTTCCTAGGGTCTTGAGGGCTAGAGCAGTGGCGCTGGCTAGGTTTGGTTTAAGAGTATCTACAGTGGATATAAAAAGTCTACACACCCCTGTAAAAATACCAGGTTCTTGTGATGTAAAAGAATGAGACAAAGATAAATCATGTCAGAACTTTTTCCACCTTTAATGTGACCTATAACGTGAACAATTCAATTGAAAAACAAACTGAAATCTTTGAGGGGGGAAAAATAAAAAACTCACAATAACCTGGTTGCGTAAGTGTGCACACCCTTAAACAAATACTTTGTTGAAGCACCTTTTGAATTTATTACAGCACTGTCTTTTTGGGTAGGGGTCTATTAGCATGGCACATCTTGACGTGGCAATATTTGCCCACTCTTCTTTGCAAAAGCGCTCCAAATCTGTCAGATTGCGAGGACATCTCCTGTGCACAGCCCTCTTCAGATCACCCCACAGATGTTCAATTGGATTCAGGTCTGGGCTCTGGCTGGGCCATTCCAAAACGTTAATGTTCTTCTGGTGAAGCCATGCTTTTGTGGATTTGGATGTGTGCTTTGGGTCGTTGTCATGCTGAAACGTGAACTTCATCTTCAGCTTTCTAATGGACGCCTGAAGGTTTTGTGCCAAAATTGCCTGGTATTTGGAACTGTTCATAATTCCCTCCATCCTGACTAAGGCCCCAGTTCCATCTGAAGAAAAACAGCCCCAAAGCATGATGCTGCCACCACCATGTTTCACTGTGGGTATGGTGTTCTTGGGGTGATGTGCAGTGTTGTTTTTGCACCAAACATACCTTTTGGAAATATGGCCAAAAAGTTAAACCTTGGTTTCATCAGACCATAACACATTTTCTCACGTGCTTCTGGGAGACTTGATGTTTGTTTTTTCAAACATCAAATGCAGCAAATGTACAGGTTACTCAGCTTCAGTGTTCTCATCATCTCGTCTCAGGTCTAGGTCAGGCAATAAAATCTCATCAACGTCACACATTGTTTACTCTTTCCAGGCAGTATGGGGAAAATGCCCTTGTCTGCCTTAGAAATCCCTGGATAGACTCTACAAACACATCACCACAGGCGTCCACCATTGCCTCCTTTACGTTTTGCTGTGCATAGGGGTTGCGATCATACACTCTCCACCACCTTATCCTAGTCCTCTTCCTCTCTGTTGCCTTGCAACTTCAGCAATGTTAGGATCCATTATTCCAAAGCACATGGACATGCCACTAGGCCCTATTAATTGATCCTGCAATTCTGATTAGTGTGTTAACATTTTTGAGGCTTAGTGTTTGCACCTGGAGAAAGGTGCGCTCTTTGGGTTTAGGTTGTGATGACTTGAGTTAATTATATTGAGAGCATGTGTTTGCTGAATGATTATATAGTGCAATGAATTATTTATTTGTCCACTTTTGTGTAAGGTTTTGCAGAAAGAGTTTTGAATATTGAAACATGGAAACAGGTGAATAATGTTTACAGTTATGGGAAAGGTGTGTGTTTTTTAGGAATGACCCATCTGGAAAACAAGTAATTCGCTATTTATGATATTTAGCACCGTATCACATTGTTTGCATTATAATAATGATGTCAAAATGTTGTTCTGTTGACATACTTTGGTCTCTTATTGATTTTATGACGGGAAGTAAATATAAACTGCGCTAACAGTCCCCTGCTGTCATCTAGTGGCCGTTTTTGTAATTACAACCTTGAAATAAGGAAAATATGAGTTTTCAAGAAAAATGCTTCCATATCAATTTTAATGAAACAACATGTTTAGAATAAAACGTACACACATTTATGAAAAGTCAGGGACCTATAGGTACATGGGTTTCATTTCAACAAAGTTATTACCTTGCAAAAAAAACAGTCAAAATGACTGCCTTGGTAGTTCTAGTGTACAAACAATGCAGTTATTCCATTATGACATGGTGTTGCTGCAAGAAAGCAAAGACCCATTATCTTTGGCACTGTGTGCTTTACTTTGTCTGGGATAAAAAGTAGCAAAATAATCAGACATACAGCATTTGTTCCTTTGTTTATATCAAGCCAGACAAAACAGTCTCAAAAGCAAACCCTGGCCCACTGGCTTTGACTCTAGAATGCCAAATACTACTACTTCACCTCACTTTGAAGTTACACCTACCTTGCAACAGTCAATTTCTCAAGTACGCTCAAACATTACTTTTTTATATATTCGCCTAATTTATTTTAGCAACATGCATGAATTGCCTTTAATTGTCCATCATCCAAATTCAACCACTTTTTAAATCCTGGGAGAAAAACAAAACAGTCAACACTAAGAAAATAGCCTATATTAATGCTGACATTGAAACGGCTTGGTCACCCTCAACTTTAAAAACTTTTAGGATTTTGGGCTGCTTATACAGCCCCGGAAAAAAATGTCACCGTTTGGATTTAAGTAAGGAGATACTTAACAGACTATGATTTAATAATTAATGCAATGATTAAAATGTTTCAGCTGGTTACCATTATTTTTACCCTAACTTATGCAGAGTAGCTTCTCATTTCTTAAACAACCATGTCAGAAGATGTATCCCGTTGTCATGGAAAATATGTTACTGTGTTTCAGAAGGTTGAAATTATTGGCCTGCATCAAGCAAAGAAAACAACTAAGGAGATTGCTGAAATCACAGGAATTGGGTTAAGAACTGTCAAATGCATTATTAAAACCTGGAAGAAAAGTGGTGAACCTTCAACTTTGAACCGTCAAGATTGGACTCTGGAGCAATGGAGAAAGGTCTTGTGGTCTAATGAGTCCAGATTTACCCTATTCCAGATGAATGGGCATGTCAGGGTAAGAAGGGAAGAAGGGAGACGCATGAAGAAAGAAACCCATTGTGCAGAGTGCCTATTCTACAAGCCTCTGAAGACAGTATTGTGATCTGGGGTTGCTTCAATTGGTTAGGTCTAAACTCAGCAACTTTATGTGGCAATAAAATGAAATCTGCTGAGTACCTGAATGTACTGAATGACCAAGTTATACCATCAATTTATTTTTTCTTCCCCGATGCCACAGGCATGTTCCAGGACAACAATGCCAGAATTCCTCAGGCACAAATTGTGCAAGATTGGTTCAGGGAGCATCAGGAATCATTTTAACACATGAATTGGCCACCACAGATCCTGACCTTAGCTCCATTGAAAGTCTTTGGGATGTCCTTGAGAAAACTTTATGGAGTTGTTTGCCTATCTCGTTGTCAATAATAGATCTCAGCCAAAAATGTATGCAACTCTGGTCAGAATTAAGTGATGTGACGTTGCATAAGTTTGTTGAAAAAATGTCATTGCGAATGCACGCCATAATCAAAGCTAAAGGTGGACTAAAGAAATATTAGAGTGTGCAAATTTTTTTGGGGCCAGTCAGTGTATTTCTCAAGTCCAGTCATAAAAGAAATGTGAATAGCACACACCCAATCTGGTCAACTGACATAAAAGTTCCAATAAGTGCTAACAGCTACGTGTTTAACATAATCTGATCAAGTTGCCACGGTGACTCTGGACTGCTTCCCCCGCCCATAAGCCAATAGTAGTTTATGTAGGGTATATTCTGTCACTTTGGTGATTTATGACCCTGGTGGGCGGGGCTTCCAGATTGATTTGACAGGTGGGCGGTTTGCTGGGTGGGACTTCGGTTTGCTGGGTGGGACTTCCGGTGTGACTTATGGACTTCCTGTATGACGTGTGTTAGGGCGGGACTTCCGGAATGATGCATGCATGTCCGGTGACTTTGTAATTTATGATTGCACTGATGTGTCCATGTTTGATGTTTTACAATGATTGATAAACACCTCAGACAAGTGTTATAACGTGCGTTATGTTTGATGTTTAACAAATGGGTCTTATGGTTCCGGAATGTAAAATTCCCAGGCTAACCTTTCATGTTTTATGGGATGATTGGCGTGGTCTGTGTATTTAAACCACGCAGACCCTGGTGATGGTCATTCAGTCTTGCCTGAGTAAACTTACCTACACATTACAAACCATGGCGGATTGTGCAGCGATCAACGTTTTGGGTGAAACACCATTGAAAGTTAACAGCTTAACCGCTGCTCAGCGAGTCGGCAAGAGATTACAAATGGACAGCAGAGACGCAATCAACATGCCAGCCCCAAAGAAACCGATGCAGAGTTTAACCCGAATCCATCAACTACCCCGGGATGTGTTGGCACGGGAGTGGAAGATGGACGACGGGCGGATCGGTGGATACATTTTCAACCCAGAGATACCAGATGTTGCATTTTAGGAATTACCCGAAGGCCAAGAGTTTAAGGCCGGTGTGACTGATCAAATGGTTTTTAATGCCAGTTCATGGAACACCTTTCGAAAAGTGTTTTATTTGGGTCCAAAACATTTGAAGAACCCAAGGCTGAGTGACACCTTGGCTGACAACACTGAAGCCTTCTACAGTACCCCGGACCCCGACAGCTTGATTCCACCGGTATACCCAACAAGAAACTACCATTGGCTTGACCGGTTTGGTGTTCAGCTAGGACCTCTTAATCTGTCATACCTTTCAAACGCTGACAAGAGTTATCACAAAATGGACAAACACCTTGCACCACAAATTTTAAAGATCATCAAAGCAACATTGGGTATGATTCTGGAAAACTTTGTTGCGGCTATTCTCCACAAAGCATGCATCAGATGTGAAGTGAATCACCCGAGCCAGAGAAGACATTCTTGTCTCGACCCGCCTGATTAATTTTTTGAGACCCATTATGATGACATCGTAGAGACAGTTTTAACACCGTGACTGAAACGTGTTGGTCAAGGCTTTGAATGCATTGGGGTTTCATGCACCGCTGACCGATGTTCACGTGGCAGCCGAGAACTTTCTGCATGAGCTCAAGTTGGAGCCAAACATCACACAGAGACTGAGTAAGAATAGAGATGAATACATGGATAAATTTAATGAGGAAGCTGTATGCGACGCAGTAGCGTCTTGGTGCGACGAAAGCAAAGAGACTGCTGTCTAAGGATGGGTAACTTCAGTTGTCGTGTTTACATGTATCTAAACAAATCCTATGTGGCTTTAGCGATTAAACAGTTGATGCACAAAGCTATCAAGAGTGGAATTGATGGTTGCAGACCTTTTAATAACCAAGACCATGTCAGTATAAAGCGTTTTAATAATCTAAACAAGCATATGGAAACGGTCAGGAACACATCTGATAATTGGCTGCAATTGTTGTCAAACGGTGTTGAATCAAATGCTCTAAACAACTTCATGTATAAACTTCTAACATTATCAAATGCTGACAACAAAGACTTTAAAATTGGGCACCTGTTATGTGTGTTTACGTATGTAACAGATGTTTGTGTGATAAAATTGTTGAGTAATGATGCTGTGGATGTAGATTGTATTTTTAAAATGTTTACAGATTTTCTAATTTGCAGAAATCAGAATGTTTGTGTAACTTTTCTGAAATTCTTGGATAACGTAATTCCGAAGACTTAAATAAAACGCTGTTAAACATGTATTACTTCTCATTATTGACCCAATGCTCTACGATGTCTCAACAGGTTATGAAAAGTATTTACTACGGCCCGGCAAACCCTGGTGCTTATGTGAGTAGAGAGGGTTTGAAAAGAGCATACTTGGAGAAAAATGGCAAGGCAAATGACTGGCTACTCGCCCAGGATACATACACGCTACACAGGCCTGTAGCTATACATTTTCAAAGAAATAGAGTTATTCTTCATTATATAAATTCACTATTTCAGCTGGATTTGGTTGACATGAGTCCTTATAGTGTAGAAAACGATAACATGAAATTTATGTTAACATGCATATATGTATTAAGCAAATACGCATGGATTCGTGTGCTGAGAAATAAAAGCGCTATCGAGGTAAAGCGAGCATTTGAAAACATTAAATGAAGGAAGAACACCACAAAAAGTACAAATGGACAAGGGGATGGAGTTTTTTTATTCACATTTTGAAATGTTAATGAAGAAGTACAACATAACATTTTGCTACAGAAAATGATGTCAAAGTGAGTATCATTGAGAGATTTAATAAAACAATTAAATCACGAATGTGGAGGTATCTCACAGCTGCGAACACTCATCACTATGTTGAGGTTATTCAAGATAGCTAGTTTTCCTATGCCGTTGTAATAACCGGTGTTGAGTTCATATTTCCAAGTTATGTAGTTCAAATGCGTTTTCACCCCATGTAAAAGTATTCCACGTATGCGGGTATTGGAATTCTATCAAAGATACTTCTCAATCACCTTTCAAATCTATACCTTTGGCAAATTTTGTGGTATAGCTCGAACTCGAATTGTTCTGATAGACATGTCTCGACAAGTTACTGGACAGCGTTATGTAGAAACCGCCGTCACCCATGCTGATCGCAGTCAATGTAAATGACGTGATCCTGCAAATCCTAGAGTTTTATCCAGTTTCTAGGTCAAGGACTTGTTCCGATGCTATCCAGCTGTTGAATTTCTCAGGCCAACCAAGCCATTTCACAAGACTCATTTTCTTCCCTTTCTGTACTTTCTCATCCAGAACTGCTTCCACTTTAAAAGTTTTATCCTTTAGCCACGATTATTTTCATCTTAATAGACCGATAGTAGCTATGGTTGTAACCATGAACTACAGTATCTCACAAAACTGAGCACACCCCTCACATTTTTGTAAATATTTGATTATATCTTTTCATGTGACAACACTGAAGAAATGACACTTTGCTACAATGTAAACTTGTGAGTGTACAGCTTGTATAACAGTGTAAATTTGCGGTCCCCTCAAAATAACTCAACACACAGCCATTAATGTCTAAACCGCTGGCAACAAAAGTGAGTACACCCCCAAGTGAAAATGTCCAAATTGGGCCCAATTAGCCATTTTCCCTCCCCGGTGTCATGTGACTCGTTAGTGTTACAAGGTCTCAGGTGTGAATGGGGAGCAGGTGTGTTAAATTTGGTGTTATCGCTCTCACACTCCCTCATACTGGTCACTGGAAGTTCAACATGGCACCTCATGGCAAATAACTCTCTGAGGATCTGAAAAAAAGAATTGTTGCTCTACATAAAGATGGCCTAGGCTATCAGAAGATTGCCAAGACCCTGAAACTGAGCTGCAGCACGGTGGCCAAGACCATACAGCGGTTTAACAGGACAGGTTCCGCTCAGAACAGGCCTCGCCATGGTCGACCAAAGAAGTTGAGTGCACGTGCTCAGCATCATATCCAGAGTTTGTCTTTGGGAAATAGACATATGAGTGCTGCCAGCATTGCTGCAGAGGTTGAAGGGGTGGGGAGTCAGCCTGTCAGTGCTCAGACAATACGCCGCACACTGCATCAAATTGGTCTGCATGGCTGTCGTCCCAGAAGGAAGCCTCTTCTAAAGATGATGCACAAGAAAGCCCGCAAACAGTTTGCTGAAGACAAGCAGACTAAGGACATGGATTACTGGAACCATGTCCTGACCAAGATAAACTTATTTGGTTCAGATGGTGTCAAGCGTGTGTGGCGGCAACCAGGGAAGGAGTACAATGTTAAGTGTGTCTTGCCTACAGTCAAGCATGGTGGTGGGAGTGTCACGGTCTGGGGCTGCATGAGTGCTGCTGGCACTGGGGAGCTACAGTTCATTGAGGGAACCATGAATGCCAACATGTACTGTGACATACTGAATCAGAGCATGATCCCCTCCCTTCGGAGACTGGGCCGCAGGGCAGTATTCCAACATGATAACGACCCCAAACACACCTCCAAGACAACCACTGCCTTGCTAAAGAAGCTGAGGGTAAAGGTGATGGACTGGCCAAGCATGTCTCCAGACCTAAACCCTATTGAGCATCTGTGGGGCATCCTCAAACAGAAGGTGGAAGAGCGCAAGGTCTCTAACATCCACCAGCTCCGTGATGTTGTCATGGAGGAGTGGAAGAGGACTCCAGTGGCAACCTGTGAAGCTCTGGTGAACTCCATGCCCAAGAGGGTTAAGGCAGTGCTGGAAAATAATGGTGGCCACACAAAATATTGACACTTTGGGCCCAATTTGGACATTTTCACTTAGGGGTGTACTCACTATGGTTGCCAGCGGTTTAGACATTAATGGCTGTGTGTTGAGTTATTTTGAGGGGACCGCAAATTTACACTGTTATACAAGCTGTACACTCACAACTTTACATTGTAGCAAAGTGTCATTTCTTCAGTGTTGTCACATGAAAAGATATAATCAAATATTTACAAAAATGTGCGGGGTGTGCTCAGTTTTGTGAGATACTGTAGTTCATGGTTACAAACATAGCTACTATCGGTCTATTAAGATGAAAATAATCGTGGCTAAAGGATAAAACTTTTAAAGTGGAAGCAGTTGTGGATGAGAAAGTACAGAAAGGGAAGAAAATGAGTCTTGTGAAATGGCTTGGTTGGCCTGAGAAATTCAACAGCTGGATAGCATCGGAACAAGTCCTTGACCTAGAAACTGGATAAAACTCTAGGATTTGCAGGATCACGTCATTTACATTGACTGCGATCAGCATGGGTGACGGCGGTTTCTACATAACGCTGTCCAGTAACTTGTCGAGACATGTCTATCCAAACAATTAGAGTTCGAGCTATACCACAAAATTTGCCAAAGGTATAGATTTGAAAGGTGATTGAGAAGTATCTTTGATAGAATTCCAATACCCGCATACGTGGAATACTTTTACATGGGGTGAAAACACATTTGAACTACATAACTTGGAAATATGAACTCAACACCGGTTATTACAACGGCATAGGAAAACTAGTGGCAGAGATCAACACTTATATAAAACCACATGGTGTATGGGCGGGGTATGATGAATTTAAAAATAGAATGTTTCTAAAAGGCGAGCCCCATTTTAGTTTGAAATTTAGTGCAAAACTGGAACAGATATTAGGCTTAAAACCAGGCGAACAGTGGTACACCCCATGGTACGGACCATTCCCCATAGATATTCTGGCAGGGTTTAACACCCTATACATCTATACAGATATAATTGATTATCAACGAGTTGGTGACAGTCATGCCCTGCTGTTGAGAACTGTACATATTGCAGGGAAAAAGAAGGAAGTTGTCACAGTGACGTACGACAAGCCACACTACATACCTCTTAGTAAGAGTCAGTTTGATGAGATCTGTATTAAAGTAAAATCTGATCAGAATCAGCTGGTTTCATTCGCAGTGGGAAAGGTGATTGCAAAATTACACTTCAGACCCGTCAAACAATCTTTTAGACTATAAGATGCAGCCTCAGAGACTCTACGATGATCCTCAAAGGTATGTTGAATGCTACGCAACACAGGCCGGTAACGGTTTACCGGGGTATCATGGTAGCGCTGCAGTGTATGGGGCTGGTCTAGGGGGCCTTTTCCGAAAGGCTTTTCCGGATGGCTATACCTTTGTTGAAGCGTGGGTTCTCAATAGCAAAATCACATTTGAAAAATGCAGCGAGGAATATAGTTGGTGATGTTGTCAGCAATGTTATGGCACACCAAACAAAACAGCAGAATGGATCTGGATTGATGGTTAGGACTCAAAGTGTTAGAAAGAGACCACCTGGTTGGAGGAGCCTACCAAAGAGTAAAAAATGCAAGAATGAGACAAAAACAAGAGCCACGGTTAAAAGAAAACATACAGCTCGGAGGACACTCAAAGGGAACACCGCAAGGTTGATTAAGAACATATTTTTACGAAGATGGCACTCCTACACCGAAAAGTGAGGGAAAAAAAAAATTTATCCCCTGCTGATTTTGTCCGTTTGCCCACTGACAAAGGAATGATCAGTCTATAATTTTAATGGTAGGTTTATTTGAACAGTGAGAGACAGAATAACAACAAAAAAATCCAGAAAGACGCATGTCAAAAATGTTATAAATTGATTTGCATTTTAATGAGTGAAATAAGTATTCGACCCCTCTCAATCAGAAAGATTTCTGGCTCCCAGGTGTCTTTTATACAGGTAACAAGCTGAGATTAGGAGCACACTCTTAAACGGAGTGCTCCTAATCTCAGTTTGTTACCTGTATAATAGAAACCTGTCCACAGAAGCAATCAAACAATCAGATTCCAAACTCTCCAACATGGCCAATATCAGGCTTTCTCATGTAAATCCATATCAGGTTTTTCTAACAGATGTTGTGGCACCAGAAACACTTTCTGAGCATGATCCATGTTGTTTAACCATGCCTCGATGCAATTAGACTGGTTAGGAACGGTACTGCAACGCTTAGTAATGGTAGCATAAAACCTCCTGGTTGGTTGATGGTTTTTCTTTTCTTTGCGACTGAAGTGTTCTTTCTAGACATGTATATAATGTTGGCTTTTTGTCTCTTTACTTTTCGGAGATGACATTCTGTTAAGGGTATATTTCCGCGCCTTAGATTAAGAGCTATTTCACAGACTGATAGAATGAGGTCGGTGGAAGCTGATTCTAAAATAACTTTTCGTTGACTCGCCAGGGCCTTAAATAGCATTTTCAAAAGTGGTACATTTCTATGAATGCATTTAGACATGATCAAACTTTTTTAGAAACATACACGACAGGCCAATCCCCTGAAAACAACCCCGTTCTCAGACGGTAGTCTTCTGGTGTGGTAGCTTTAAAGTCAATAAGTAAATAACCAAAAGTATGTGTTGCGTCTTTAAAACTCTCCATGAAGAACCAAGAAAGACCGGGGTATATCTGTCTGCCTAAAATGCTAATCTGCTGAATGTCACAGGGGTTTTTAAACAAGATGAGGTAGTTTGTGTTCAAGTTAATAGTTCGACTATATTTGCCTTTAACAAACATGTTTTAGACAAGGTAAATTGCACTCAGGTTACGGTGGTGTGAATATTGTGTGAAAACTCTCTCCATCTCCAAACCCTCTGATGCACTTTTCATTAAATCGTCAATAATTAAAAGGTTGTTTTTCTGAATCGGTAGCAGATTGTCATCACCCAGAGATGTTGGTAGACCTTCTATAAAAGTAATCTCCCTGACCTTCAACATTTCATCATACAGCGGTCACCAACATGAATAAACCCAAACGATATTCTGAATTTCTTTGGAGAAAAAAACGTCAGCATTATCCAACAACATCTTCACAAAATATGATCAACACAACCATTGTCAAAATAAAATTGACAATGGTTGTGTTGTAGCTGTTAAGTGTAATGCCTTTTGCTTTGAGACAGGTCAGACCTTTAACGGTTTTGTAACCGTTTTTGTAACTGTCTTTGGCCCACCACTAACAAATTGTGCGATGCTGTCACCATCTGGTAACTCATCGGTCAAGTCACCCAAGAACGGCCCCAGTGGGGATGCCAAATCCCTGTGGCGTGTGACAAAGGTCACAGAATCAGTGTCTGTGTAGATTACACGTCTATTACAAACCTTGTGTAAAACGCAGAATGTTTATTGACCTGAATGTACTATTATTTGTACTAAGTATTATTTTCTATTTTTGTGGACCATTACAATGGGCGGATCTGATCTTAAGACCCATTTCATGTTAAGATAAAAAATGGGCAGAAACTCTCCAAATCGTAAGTCCCGACCCAGTCTTTATATCTTACACTGAAAAGAAAGATTTAGTAAATGCTCTCACACCTGAAATTCTATACTTGTTAAAATGGCACAACTCCTTTCTACACAAGCATTGCAAAACATGAAAGGTCAACACTGGTTGGTTATAAACGATCTATTACATACCCAATTATGTTAACATCTGTAGCCTGGGGTTTTAACATTCCAGAACCATGGCGCCCTTTTTTTTAAACGGCAAACATCACACTACATATCGTAACATATTATGCCTTGGGAATATAACATTTCTGAACCCTGGCGCCTTATTGTTAAACATCGGACTTATCGTCACTTATCTTAACATCTATGGAGCCCTATTGTTAAATCCTATTGTTAAACATCAAAGCCACCATAAATTACAAACCACACACCCCCATACCATATTACATCCCCCAGACATGCATATGTCATACAGGAAGTTACGACCCCTAACCAGGATTGGGTAGGTTACTTTTTAAATGAAATCCGTTACAGTTAGAAGTTACCTATCCACATTTGAAATCAGTAATGTAACTTTTTGATTACTCAAACTCAGTAACGTAATCCGATTACTTTTATATTAAGAGGCATTAGAAGACAAATAAAAATAGCCTATAAACAATTGAACACCTTTTGCGGGATCAATCAATGTTAGAGTTTACGTAGCTAAAAACGGAATTTGCATTTTACCTTATGTGCCTTCGGAAAGGGTTTCTAAACCATTGCTTTCTACTTCAATATGATTGGGCTACATCTCTACATTACACAGTAAAGGTCTGTCAGATATTCAGTCATTCCAATTAATCCAATAACCCTTGATGTTCCAGAATCTGATTTTTTTTATCTGAACATAACCCAAAATCTAATGATGTGTTAGCCTATTCTGTTATTTGTTTTATTCATGTTTTTTATTGCTTCAAAACATTGTTGAAAACAAAAATGGCAATTTCTCAAAAAGGGCATTCACATTATTGTATATAAAAATCAAGATACCAGTAGTTTTTCACGGGTACACAATCTGCAGTAGTCTGATGTTTTGCTCCACAACCACCAACATTGTCAAAACGTTGTAGAAACCCCAGGCACGCGAAAGCATGTTCGCAATCATGAACACCCATACACAAGTTTTACCTGCACGAACATAACAGGCAAATACTAGGGCCATCAGCAATGGATTATCAAATCGCAAATTATAGAAATAAACTGTGATTATACACCTGCACTCTTAGCTTGAAGTCAATGTCGTCAGCAGCTAATGATAAACAATGAACGCAATTTTCTGAGATGCAAAGAAAGCAGAATCAAATGGCCTACCTGTATGGAGTTGAGGTGGCTGCATCAAAAGCAAATCATCATCCTTTGGCAGAGTACTTTCCGACACACCTTTTCTCCTCAAATATCGTGATAAATTCCATATAACGTTTTATCTTGAGGGCAGCACCATGTTACAGCTGTCTAACAAATAGCAATTTGCCTGATCTTCTAAACAATTCCTGTCTGAGAAAGATACAGCACCAGATACGCTAATCGCCAGTCATTCTTCTGAGAAATATGCGTCAATAGTAGGTTACTAAATCACATTTTGTATGGGTTGGCTAATATTATCGTAGATATACGATATACCAAAACCGGAGAAAATTAAATTAGCGCTTCATCGGTCATTAATCTGGTTATGTGCACCCACCTTTGCATGCATGATGATCACACACACAACACAACGTGTCATAATTATTTCGCACACCTATTCTTTTTCATTTGAAGTAATCCAGGAAGTAATCATACATTTTTTCAAAAGTATCTGTAATCCGATTACAATATTTTAATTGGTAACGTAACGGATTACAGTTACTGTTTTTTTGTAATCCGTTACTCCCCAACTCTGCCCCTAATATACGTCACACAGGAAGTACCAGCCCGGAACATATGTCACGCCGGAAGTCCCACCCTGAGCATACATCACACCGGAAGTCCCACCCCTGCATACGTCACATAGGAAGTCCCACCTACCAAACCGGAAGTCCCACTCCCAAACCGGAAATCTCGCCTACCTGTCAATCAATCATCCATAGTGACAGAATATGCCCTATATTAACTACTCTTGTTATTGTTGATGCTTCCCAGGAATTTATTAGTCTTATTTAGTCTTCCACCCCCTCGATGATCTGACCATATATCTCCAGTGCTTTGATGATAGGTTGGTCTTTTTTCAAGTCAATGACCAGGTCTTGGTTGAGATCCAGGAGGTTCTGGTTACACCATAGTGAACCTACTGTATTGATGTCAACTTGGAGGGATCCTTCTTAGTTGTCTGTGTCCAATATTTGTTATGTTTTGTAATGGTGGACTCAAAAGCAGACTCAGACAACGGGAGTAAAAATAAGAAAATAATGATTTAATGATAAACAGTCTTAACAAAAAGCGATCCCAGTCCTGGGATGATGATACACGAGGAAGTAGTTGTCTTCGGATGTGGTGTGGCAGGCAGGTGAGTAGGCAGTGCAGAGTCTGATGTATACAACTGGAAACACGAGAGGAATATCAAGGTAAGTAACAAACATGGATCTCAGAGCATTACAAACCAACGCTGTCGCACACGAGGTATACACGGGAGGACGAAGAACAATCTGGCGCAGACTGGCTGGATCAGGAAGTTCTTATACAGGTGGTTGATGAGCTGATCAACAGCAGCTGCGCCGAACGAGGGAGAAGACCATGCACAGCCACGCCCACCTGCACCTACCAAGCACACACACACAAGCACAGAGGAAAACAGCCAGAACTCTCCAACCAAATAATAATGTTTCCAAAAACTCACAGGAACATGACAATATTACTGTATCTGATTACATAATGTTATTTCTGGGTCTGAGCTCTTACAGTCAGTGTAGAGAGTGAATACATTTCTACGGTGGCCCGCAAGTGCAAAACACAACCACAAATACAATTACACACCCCCAATAAAATACTCACTCCAATGGTGCAAAACATAACCACAAATACAATTACAGAGAGAGGAGGAGCAGCCACCAGCAAACTGTCAGCCAACCCCAATCCTCAAGCCATCCCCAGCCTCAACACTAATTAACACCGACTATTGAGCAGGACATAACAAGGTACATTTTTTGTGTGTGTGTTGCCCAACACTATTTTATGTTCTATGAATGTTAATCCATGCTATTTAACTTTTTTTTATCATCTTCATGTCCTGGTAATTTCCTGTACTTATTAGGCGAGATCAGCCACAGGGAAAAAAGAGATTTGCTGCTAGCCCATGCAAAGGTATAACCCCTGAAACTGTAAACATTCAGTTTTATCTCTTGCCTGGACCAGGAGCAGATCCCCGCACTATAAAAGGTGATGAGGACCTGACATTGCTGATGGCTGGTTTGGGTAAGAGACTGATCCCTATAAAAGAATATGCTAACCACAGTGAGGTAATGTGATGTATTGTGATTGCTTATAAAATTAAAGTATTGTAAGTAGCCCGGTCCCAACCCATTTTTGAGGAGCTACCCTCCTGTAGGTTTTCCTCCAACTCCAGTTCCAATTAATCAAATTCATGTTATCAAACAGCTATTTAGTTGAATGTGGTAGGCTGATGTATGGTTGACACTGCAGAATGGTAGCAGTCCAAGAATGTGGTTGGAGAGCCCTGACTCAGCAAGTAAATAACTAAATTGTCTGATAAGTGTTGCACGATATATCGATACTAGAAAAGTGTTGAGATACAAACATTTTAAAATGTTGCAATACTAAGAGTTTCAAAACTTCGATACTTTTTAATTTCATTCACCAGACGCTTTACAGTTGTGATGTTTCCCAAAGGCAAATAGGATATGTTCCTTTAAGAGATCAATCGTCATCAGCGGTGACGTAGCACTGGAAGTTTTGCTTTCATTTTGCTTGCAACTTCCCAGCAAGCAACATGCCAGCGGCCCACTGGCGGCCCACTAGCTTTTTGCCGCTGCAGCCGCCGAGCTTTTCTGCAAAGCGTGTGGCCAGTGGGCCTCCAGCTGCTGGCCGCTTTTTTTTATAGCGCGCGTCGCAGACGGGCCACTGGTGGGCCGCTTTCATTACAATGCCTTCCAACAATACCCTGATCAGCGGCTCCCCAGCGGCTCGACGGCGGCTAGCCGCTTTTATGCACTAAACCCAGCGGGATACCTCATGGCCCAATATTAGGTTTTATTTATAATAATCCTTTATAATAATTTTGATCATATCACAAATGACAATGAACTTAATTAAATATAAACAGTTTATTTCAAATAGTGCAAGATGCATACAAAATAAACGTGCAAATTAATTGAAATAAATTTAAAAAATCAAACGGTGCAATCTGGGTGGTATTTTGATATAGCAGCAATCTGGGTAGTATTATTGAACATTTAGATATGGCAAGTATGGCAGTATTATACATAAGTGTGACCTAGCAGCAATCGATAGAGTTATTGAATATTATAGATACATGAGTGCAATAAGCTTATGAATGGTGGCATAGCACACTACAAATACAGTGAGAAGTAAGAAGAACATTCACACACAGCTTTAAATATATCAAGAGTATAATGCGATCATATGCATAACACTGTACATAGCAGCAGTTCAAAAAGAGTACTGTAGATTAGCAGCAATGTTGGTTGTGCTGGAGCTGTGTCATTCATATTCACGGCAGGTCCCTTGTACCGCTGCGACGTCTTCTCCCACCTGCACGGTCAGCTGCCCCTTTCAGGTACCTGGTGACCTGGTTCTGGACAGCCTCGTCAGTGGCATCCCGGTTGGAAGGATTCTTCCTTATATAGAGGTTTGACATAGGAGTGTTTCTAAACTCTCAACCTTTTATAAATTAACCACAAGAATCCAATAGCCATGTATAAAATATCTTTGACGCAGGTCTTCCATGTTGTCCAGGGGGAGCTGAATACCCTGAACATTGGGGAATGACAACTCCCCCACCAAGCCATTTGCTTGGACACAAGCGAGCACTGTGGCCATCTTGTTCGACAGCTCGCACAGTTCTTCACTCACTGTGCCCATGTGGCGCAAGTGAAGTGAATTACATGGACCTACAAAAAAGCAGTTAATCACTGGGTCATACCACTTACAAATTGCACGACATTCAAGACAAATTAAATGTTTCATGAAGACAATATGCTAGCGCAATGTTGTTTTTACCTGATTGTAGAGACAGCTGTGCCCTCAGCTCGACATTCTCTTCAGTCAGATGTTTATCAGAAGCTAAAAAGCACAATGAAATGTCAATAGTTTAATAGTGAAATAAACATAAATAACTGCCTTATACATGTAATTTCAGAAAGGCTGTACAGTATTGCATTTTAGTAAAGGCACACATTCAGACAAATGCAGTTTCATGAAGACAAGATGCTAGCGTAACTATAGTCTTGTTTAGAGCCAGCTGTGCCCTCAGCTTGACTTTCTCTTCAGTCAGCCGCTTGATCTTCTCCAAATGTTCTGAAAGTAAAGAGAGACAGTTAATTATTCAGTCCTAAATATCTGGTAATTTTACACTCCTCAGAACTCAATAAATCGCAGTGTCCGCCAAAATGTTCATTCTTATCTTAATGTGCAGAGCTAAAACTTCCCCCAACCTCGGTCTTCTTGCCCTTAAAAATAAATTGAAATTGACAAATAAAATTGGAAACAACATGCTTTAATAACATAAGTTAAACATCTGGGTTAAGTGAATGAACCAACCTACTATCTTCCTTTTGCGTACATATAACACGGGTTCACACTCTACAATTTTGTGCCATGCATACGCCAAAGTCCTTTTTTGCGTCCAGTTGAGACGCGATTTCCTCCCATTAGTAATTATTGTGAACAAATTCATTTCATTGACACGCACCAACTTAAACCTATTTGACGTCACCATCATCGAGGCTCGGATTTCCCGAAGATTGACGATTCGTTTAAAAGCCGAACTTTTTTCTTGAAAGAACGTCAACGGGTAAGGGTAAAACTTAAATTTCCAACAATATCGTTGCATTCTGTTAATTTATATGTAAATATTTTGATACTTGTATATAGATGGAAATTTATCCTGGGGGAATTGTTCAATATCTACACTTGACTACGTTAGTTGCAGTATTTTCTTTTTTAGTAAAATAGCATAGCGGTTCTCTAGTTAGCTAACGCTACTAGCTAGTTTGCAAGGACATGCTACATTTTCAAAATTCAGTGAGATGTGCTAGAAAATGTATTATTAGTAGATTACCCAGACCTGGATTTGATTATTATATTGTGCTTAATCATATCGTAGCCAATGTTTTTATTATAAATTTTCTGATAATGTGTATTACATTTGTAATAAAATGCATTGTTCCCAATGAAATCCTGCTTTTACCATTACAGTACTTATTCACATTTTAACTACTCACCACAATTCAGCAAGATTGCTCATCAGATTAAATCAATATTTTAATTAAGATTTAGTAAAGATAAAGGCTAAAATGCCACAGTAAGAGTATAATCTAGGATGTATGGGCTTTTTAAGGCTTTTTAAGCAATATACCACTAAGAGCTGTTCTTAGGTACGATGCATCGCAGAGTGCCTGGACACAGTATTTTATATTGGCAGTATATCATTAACCCCCAATATGCTATAATGCTCTTATAAAGCAGTTACCAACAAAAAAAAGTCTTGTGATGTCATAACAGTTGTCATACTATCAGCCAAACAATCAGGATTCAAAGCATTCAGTTTATAATTACAATTAAGATTTATTTCTCAGCTTCACATGCTTTTTTAAAACATCAAAATATCCTTAGCTTTGTCATACCTCCCATGAAATGTTAATAATTGTAATTGTTAATAAATGTTAATAATTGTATTTTTTTGTTTTTATTTTAGTCACAGTGACAGGTGGTTCCACCCTCCGCCAGTGCCAACATTGCCTGGAAAAGATCAACTGTGCCAACCTTACGTTGCACCAAGGTGATACTGTAAAGTAGCCTAATCTGCTGCATAAATGGCTATAGTCTTTTTCATGCTTTAAAGCCAGAGTCAGTGGGTTCAGAATTAAAATATATTGTGCTACAGATTTGCACCACAATTTTGTCTCTAAAGATTGAGTACTATTTCTCTGCTAACGAACAACTGTATACAACCAGTTTTTATAAATTACATTTAGTTACAAACACAAACATTGGACTTACAGGGTCTATCTTTAATAAAGACAATACTGTACTCTATTGCAATGGTTCTATTGCAGGTCCCTCAATTGGTAAGAGCATGGCTCAGAGGTTCTGGGTTCTTATCCCACTGGGGACCAGGTCGGAAATGTATGCACTGATTGCGCTCCCTAATGAAAGACGCTCTGGATAAGGCTGTCAGCTAAATGACTGAAATGTAAATTCATCGTCTGTCCATGTGAGCACTCCACCCATTTTTTCAGTTTCAGTTCATCCCTCAAAAGGTCTGTGCACAGCACTGCCGCCACCAAATGGATTTTGGGTATAGTGAAGCCTAGGACTGGGTACTCAATAATAATGATGACATTTAAGTCTCATTTTTGACGTCCTTGGGGCATCCTTACCAGAACCACCTCAACTGTCTCCTTTCGATGCAAAGTGAATATGATTGGTTGAAGTTGATGGATCTGTAGATGTTTGGTCCTGCTGTCAGTTATTATTTGACACAACATGGTTTGTGGGGCTGATCTTGAGTCAGTGCAGATAATGACTGTGTTTTTCCTCCACCTATGCCAGAGCTTGGGCGATACTTTCTGAAGTTTAGGATGAGGTAGGTTCAGTAATGTTTCTGAAGTGTAGGATGAGGTAGGGTCTGTAATGTTTCAGAAGTGTAGGATAAGGTAGGGTAAGTAATGTTTCTGAAGTGTAGGATAAGGTAGGGTCAGTAATGTTTTTGCTCAGTTTTGTATTTGTTAGAGCAGCGATGTCATTTGTCCCACTATGCTTCTGTCTGCTTTGTCCTTTACCAGGTTCAGCAGGGTGTAGTCTGCCTTAGGGGTTTGGAAGAAGCCATGGTGGTGTTATAGGCATTGGGCACGAAGGACTGAAGGTGGTTAGGGCCTTTTATATAGAAGTCTCTGGCCCATTAGTCTCCCTTCCATCCAGAAACTGTTGTTTCTGCTTTATATGAATATTAATCCCAGCAGTCTGGTGTTTATGTAATTCAAATTCAATAAATTGTTATGTTTTAAAGCATTTGGGCATTTTTCTTATTGTATGGCAGCAACTGATGTTATTATAAATGCTTCAGTAAATATCTTAAACTGTGTTACTTGAATATTACCCAGTTTGTTTATTGTATTTTTGTAATTGAGCCATTTGCAGTTGATCTATTACCCATAGGAAGATTAAGACCTACTGTAGAATCAAGATTTAATGTATATTGTTTTAGCTTCCTAAATAAAAAATATTGAATGTTTTCTTCTATGATTAAGTCTGTCCGAAAACCTTCCCATGTTTGTTGTTACATGCTTTTATATATTTTAGGTTGAAAAACTCAAGGCGCTTACTTCCCTCTCCTCTTGTGGGGGAAATACGCACCACAAAGGCGCAAGTGGACAGCCCAGCTCCGGTGTCCCTTTGAGCTGCCGGCAGTGGCACATGGGGTCCTGGAAAAAATTATCCTCCTTTTTGAACATTTTCTAGAAGGTATGTTATTGTCACATAACAATGTCAATTTATTTTATGACACTATTACAATTCTTATCTTTCAATGTGCAAGTATTTGAACTAAGAACTGAGAAATGACTATAGATCAGACCATCTGTTCTGTATGACCAGCATTACCAGCTACACAAGTATTTATCAATCTGATTAATAACCTTTCTATGGTTACTCTCATTTTAAAACACATACTAAATCTGATTTTATCATTAATGATTTTTATTTACAAAGGATGGGCTCCTGAAAAAGAGGAAGTGGAAGTGGAGCAGGGAGAGGAGAGGGCAGGAGAAGAAAGTGAGACAGAGGGGGAAGGAGATGAAGAGGGCGGACAGGAGGAGATGGGAGAAATGGGAGAGATCAGGGAAAGCGAAGACATGGAGGTGATGCCACTAGTGGTAGAGGAAGGACACAGTGAGAGAGCACAGATGGAAGAGGTGGAGGCAGCGAAAGATGAAGTAGTAGCAAATAGGTAAGCTCCTAAAATGAATTGAAGATAAAGAATGATAAAGCAGATACTGTCGTTGTACAAATAAATAAATATTTAAAAATTCCAAAAACAGACACAGGAAAATTGTTGTGGCATAATTAGGAACTACAGTGTCATACTCAATTCGCAAAAGAAAAAAGACATCCAAAAAGTTATGTCATGGATTGTGTACGTTTGTGAGCGTTTTTGGACAGCTCACAGTGCAAAATGTACACAGACTAAAGTGTTTCGCTATGTAATACTACAGTATGGTTAAAGTTAGGGGTAAGGTTAGAAAACAAACTGTTAAGGTTTTTAAGGTTAGGGATATGTTTTTTTTTGTTTTTTGGAGCTGTCACTGATTGGGGTCTGATTCGGTGGCATTTATGTCCAGTCACCAACCTTGACCTGAACTCTGTAATAAGACTTTCCTTCATTTAAATCTCACCATACTATTGTACTGAATCCACTAAATTGTGAATTTTCTCACAGATCAGGTCTCCGTTAAACACACACAAGCTCACAAAATTAATTACAATATTTATTGTTTGTTTTTGGGTATATTAAGTGTGAGACCGTGTTCAATAAGAAATGTATATCAGCGGTTGTTTTTGCCTTCCTGTACAGGAAGTCAGCCGTCACCATTGTGGCAACCAAACGGGGAAAGAGAGACAAGAAAGACAAAGCTATAAAAAATATTTTTAATTCAAAATTGTTTGGTACTTCAGTTAGCATTGTTTCACATGTTGAGGTGTAAAAGTTTTTGAACACAACAATTTAGTTTTTTTTTTTTTTTACAGAATGCCCATACCATCAGTCTTTGGACATTTTCCCTGTGCAATCTGTGTCCAAAAGTCGTGTGAGAAAGGTTTGTAGCTAAGGAGATAACATTATTTGTGAGTAAATATACCTGAAAAAATTGAACAAGAACAGAAATTGACCCATACCAAAGTAAGGACATTTTTGCCACATAATTTGAAAGAAAAATGGTCAACTTGTTGGAAACATTTGCTCTCAGAGCCATGTGACTGGAAACTAAACTCTACAGCTATTACCTTATGTTTTAGCAATGCACAAGAATGGGGACAGAAGGGGACAAATTAAAGGAAAAACTTGAATGAATGAGAGCCTCTTATGCTGTAGGGGGCATATTCCTGACTTGGTTTGGACCCACTTTTCAACTAGAGCTAATGGTCATTGAAAATCATTACAAAGTTGTTCTGAGTTGTCATCTTCATCCTGTATGTAGCTTGGTTATGTTATTGTCTGGGAAGGGAATTAATCATTCTTGTAAACAATTCTAAATGTTTATGCTTTTTTTACATACTTCCCAAGGGGCACAATGAGGTGCAGGTGCATTGGCTCCCATGTCCATCCTGGTAAGTATACCAGACTGGAATAGTATACTTTCCTGAATTATTATTAATATACTAGCTAATTTTCACCTTTTGTATGTTTCAGCAAGAAGACATGGCCCCCCTCTTGGGAGCCTCAGGAGCACATCACAATCACCCTTAGACAGTAATCTAAAGACATTCAAATTAAAAAAGGTGGAATTTGTACAGATCTTTTCAAAAGTGCCCAATTCATTCTGTAAATCAAGTTCCTTTGAGTCTGACATATAGGAAAGACCAATAGCAATATATTGTAATGTTTAATAAAAAAAATTAAAAAGTAATTAATTCTATTCCTTTGTCTGACCAGGAAGTCTTCCTCTGTTTTTTTAAATATGAATATCTGGGGTAAGGGAAGGAGAATTCAAGTGATATCACTCCTTTTCAATGAATTATTAGTGGTTATATGTCTCAGCACAACAAAGTATTTTGAGGACCTGGAAATCATTTAGCTAACCCAATAAATCCAGATCACACAAATTGTATTATTAAAGAGTTTAAATGAGCAGTTGGTAGGGCTTGGACATATTTTGTAAGAGGCCAGTACATACATTAGTAACATCCCCCAAAAAATTTAATAAAATGCAAACCTCAGGTGTAGCCAGTTACAGGTCTTCCCCAAAGATAGTTGGAAAATTATAGACTGTGTGGCTGTGAGATGAAGAGTGTATTCCAGGGCTGCCCAACCCTGTTCCTGGAGATCTACTGTGCTTTTGGTATTCTCTCCAACTCTAATTTAGCATAACTGATTCTAATAATTAGCTGGATGAAAAGCAATACCGGGTTAGTCACAAATGGGGTTGAAGAGAAATCCTACAGTGGATCTCCAGGAACAGGTTGGGCAGCCCTGGTGTATACAATGGCCACTTCATTAGATGCACAACCACTTTATATGAAACCAGGTGAAACCTGATGGTAGTAGTTGAAATGTGGAAGTGTCTTTCACTGGCAAACATATAGGGGCCCCTTGATGCCAGTTAATATAACAGGATGACTTAATCATATGCACAACTTTCTAGGCAGGATTGTATCAATCTGACAATGTGTATTTTTCAGAGGCCTAGTTTGATATCCAAGTCTAGTTCACAATGTACCTTATGCAAAGGACGTCATTTTCAGTTCAGCGGACAGTATTTTACATTCCTTCTGTGTTGGACCTGGTCTGCATTCCCAGATGGAACATGAGAGCATGGGAAATCAGGAGCCAGTATACGTCAGACCCTCAGAGGTGACAAAAACAGGTGAGGTGAGAGGCTGTAGGAAGACTGTAAATAATGATGGTAAATATGACTTTACAGTCTGGGAGGGTGAGCCCTACTAAATGAAACTACTTTTTAAATGAGGCACAATATGAACAGATGACAGGCCTACTTTGGACATTGCTTTTTTTCTAACAGAGCCCAGCCATACCAGTAATGATCAGATGTGTTGGAATTTGGTCACAGCTATTTAAGATTCCTGTACTGTATGTACAATAGTTGAATATGGTGTTCACTGCTCACCACATAACCCATGAGCTAAAGCCATTTAAATGTATATTTGTTAATTTAGTTTGACTTTCTGGTGCCTAAGACTTATGCATAGCACTGTAGTTCCCTACTCGTTTAGATTTTGAGTGAAACCACTATGTTAAATCTCAAAGAAATATTTAGTTGTCCTGATATTTTCAGTAAAATAAGTTCTTATTGTGCTTATGCTACTGCGTAGTCTGGTTGTGATGTCACTTCCTGAAGGAACTACAACTCCCAATGTAGTGTTGAATGATTTAATATTACTGCTAGGGGCAAAGGCAGACATGTTTGTAGTTGTTCAGTCCAATGTCGGCTATTAAACTTGTAATCCCTTAAAAAAATGTATATTTAATGAACAAAATGTATATTTCTCTCTCTAACAAATGCATGCAAGGTCAATATACTAGTATACATGTGAAAATGTGCTAATATTCTGTTCTCATAACTTATAAAATCAGTATTGAGCATAGATGTAGCTGAAAGCCTTTAAAATTTCCACAGGATATTTCCACTACAGCTGATTTTTTAACTTTTTTTCTACAACAGATAGAAACTTACTTTTTTCTGTAAGTTGATCTTTGTGATGACCTTGAGTTCTGTGTCAATTTCCATCCCCCTCACACACACAGGTGCTCTGGTACGCCTCCCTTTGGGTTGCATTTTTTTACAACAACCATGCTATTCTTTTTCATTTTTAAATGTGATATGGTCTTGAAAATCGGTATATAGGCTTATATTAGTGAGCTTTTAAAATAATATTAGAACCAGTGTTGTTGCTAAAAAACAAATAGCCTAAGTCTATGTTCACCACATAGTGAACTACTTGTGTTAATTTTGAGATGAACCGCTATGTCTGAACTGTAAGGAATGTTTAGTGGTCCATATCCTTTAGTAGAAATGTCTAATTGTGTTTATGCTACTGAATAGTTTGGTTTTGATTTCCATTCCTCAAATAACTACAACTCCCAATGTAATGTTGCATATTGTAATATTGCCGCTAGGGACAAGGCAGCCATTTTTTGTAGTTTTTATTTCCCATGTTGGGTATTAGGCAGTAATGTCTTTAAATGTGTTATTTTATATAAACTAAGTGTACAAATCTCTCTATAACACATGTGAAAATGTGCTTATATTATATTCCCATAACTTATAAAATCAGTATTGGGCATAGATGTTGCTGAAAGCCTTTACAATTTCCATAGGACATTTCCACTACAACTGATTGTTGAACTTTTTTCTACAACAGATAGAAACGTTCTTTTCTCTGTAAGTTGATCTTTGTGATGACCTTGAGTTCTGTGTCAATTTCTATCCCCCTCACACACACAGGTGCTCTGGTACACCTCCCTTTGGGTTGCATTTTTTTTTACAACAACCATACTATTCTTTTTCATTTATAAATGTGATATGGCCTTGAAAATTGGTATATAGGCTTATATTGGTGAGCTTTTAAAATAATATTAGAACCAGTGTTGTATCTAAAAAACAAATAGCCTAAATCTATGCTCACCACATAATGAACTACTTGTGTTAATTTTGAGATGAACCGCTATATCTGAACTGAAAGGAATGTTTAGTGGTCCATATTCTTTAGTAAAAATGTCTAATTGTGTTTATGCCACTGAATTGTTTGGTTTTGATTTCCATTCCTCAAAAATCTATAACTCCCAGTGTAATGTTGCATATTGTAATATTGCCGCTAGCGACAAGGCAGCCATTTTTGTAGTTTTTATTTTCCATTTTGGATATTATACTGTAACCTCTTTACATGTCCTAACTGCTATAAAAAAATTATTAACATTGTAAATAATGTATGCACCTAAGGTAAATATACAAATACAGATCAGGATGGTTGTAAAAGGTTAATGAAATGCCCCGAAGTCCCTAAAAAACTACTTGACACCAACATGTTGGTAGATATTGCCTGTGCAGACATATTTCCAGGTAACTCATAGCTTGCATGCAAATGTTGGTGCATTATAACATTTAAAACACAACAAACGTTAAAATTAATATTTATTAAAGACTGATGAAAATATGCACCCTATTATCCCAGAAGATAAAAATATGAAGCCTATTTTACAGGAAAACATTTAGTTACTTTACTATAAAGTTGGATTTCTATTTATGTAATGTAGACATGGCAGTTATTCAGAGCTACTTCCATTTTCATACTTTTATGACAAATATTTAGACAAGTACAACTAATAATAGCACTAGTTAATGTAACTAAACCACAAAAACCTGATAATTACAATAACAATAATCGTCAAAAAAACAGAATAGTATATCCCTACAGGATTTTCCATTCTTAGTGACAATGTTTGTCTATTGCTCTTTGACTGCACTGTGAGTATTAACAAACAGTATATAATACAAAAATAATACAACATTACTAAATTTCATAAACATATATCATGTGTTGTCCAAAAAAGATGGCTAGAAAACATTTTTTTTTAAACTGAAGAAACTGGACAAGTATGAAAACACAGTGAAAGTCACACAAAACTGTCTGCATCTGATTAATTACTTAAAGGTCCCTTCCTTGAGGATGTGCTTGCTCAACATTTGGCAAAGTCATCGGGGCACCAAACTACACACTAAATGCGTGTGCAGTGTTTTGTCCAAAAATCTTTAATGCTCCCTAAACAAGGCATTAATCATCATCATCATTATTATCATCATCATCACAGCTGCTCTCATGGTGCCAGTCCATTCCTTCATCCACTTCCCCTTCCTCCTCTTCCACCAGCCAAGGACTTTGACCAAGAATGGCTTTGTAAGAGCTGGCTATAGTCTGCTGTTTTAGTCGGAGTTCCTGCAGTCTTCTCTTCAGCAGACAGATAAGGCCTTGGGACCCAGCCGACGAGAGTACATTTGGACTTCCTTCAAAAACGTAAAGATTTTACACAGAAAGAGTAATGAAATTACAGATGCTGCCCTGAAATAAGACAGTGTCTTTGCTGAAATATTCAGGCATATAACAAACTCACACAATATAAACATATATACCATATGAGATTCAAACGTACTTCCTGTCTGTGTGGTAGCCATCAGTGACTGGACTGTTTTCACTGAGTCTTTGAGGTAAAGACAGTGCTGCATCATCTCCTTCACAAGAATGTCCTTTTCTTCAGCCAGTCGGGAGACTAGCATTCGTTGGTCAAAAAGCTTCTTTTTGGTGTCCTTTACAGCACAGGTACATTGTGCTGTAAAGGATGGAAAATATTTCTCATTTCAGATAAAATGTGCCTAAAATGATACATTGTTAATGCATCATACAAGTTTCATGTTGGTACTGTACCTACCTGTGTTCTGTTCTTGCCATGGCCAGATCATGCTCTCTGTAGTGTTGTTTGCAAGTTTCTGAACAACTGCGGTTGCGTCAACAGCATTATGATGGGGCACTTCGTTATACCTCTGGATGGTATCTAGGAGCCTTTTTTTTGCCTTGCAATCTTCCGAGTGACCTTCTGGCACCTTTTGTTACGATCTGAAATTGAAATTCAATTTTGGGACAATGAAACAGCTTTGCAATACCCAAAACATAAAATAAAAATATGCTTTCAAAACTCTAGAACATTTACAAGTGGTGGTTCTCTAGTGAACTATGTTTACACTTTCCATACCATTCTGTATGTAGAGGTAATGCTTCTTGTGGCGAATGCTCACAAAGAGCTCTTCTATGGAGATCTGCAAACCATAAACATCACCTGTACTGACTGAAGTACTTCCTAAATGAGAATGTTGGAACTCTGTTAATTGCAGACAGTACAGATTTTATGTCTCCAGGCATGACTTGTAGGACAGCAACAAACTCTGGGTAGTGAAAGTTGACACCTGAGGTTGCTGTCTGGACACAGATTATCATTAAATGTGTTTTATGCTTTTTTATCACTGTAGTCAATTACATTGGAAGAGATATTTGAACAATAATGTCTAATCAGCCTGTTCAAATAGTACTTATCACTAAATAATAAACACAGCATAATTTTCTTTAGCAATACGTATTACAACCAAATAACTCATAACATTTACATATACAAAACAATTGGTATAGTATGTTTTTACCACTACTGGCCCACTGGTTGACATCTAAAACCCACTGTTCCAGCATCTCATCAGAGCAACAAAACTGGTCCTGCATCGTTTTCAGGCTCTCAGTTACCTCCAAGGTCTTTTCTACTGTCTATAAAAACCAAACAAGGAAACATGTCAAAAACAGTGAAATGTATAGCATATTTTCAAGAATGCATTCCCTTACTTTTTAAAGACTTACACCTAGTAATACAAATGTCTTTGGTTAAAGAAAATTACATCAACACACCTTTTTGAATCTGGAAGACAAGGAGATGTGGAGGCTGTCCTTTTTTCATTCATTCCACCCCATGGCATGCACAGTTAGCATGTCAGTTCTTACTGTAAAGGACAAATTCATATTTAAAATATAAAACTGTAACAAATGCAACAAACATTGTAAGGCTAGGGTGTAAAGAATTTTACAAACATGACTTGGCCATGTACTTTGTGGTCAGGGCACATCTGGACAGGAAGCTGTTCACCTGCTCAACTTCTACTCCAAGAGTAGTGCCTGCACCCGCCTGATTCCTTGCACTCCACAGAATCTGCAGGAACGAGTGAAGTTGCCAGGTGATCAAACGCTGATGCATATTCCATGTCCAACCATTGCTCATAGAGGATGGATCATGGCAGTTCAAATACAGTTGAAAGCATGCCAGTAACTCCTTCATGGAAGTAATGGCCCCTGGGCTCTGGCCTGGGTCACTTCAGACTATTGTGTCATTGTCATTTTCAGAAAATCATTGCTACCTATATGTAATGTCTTGACATTACTAATCAAAAAGTGAAAGCTTTACCTCGCATTTCGTGTTGTGGGCTTTTGCATGCATCACAGATAAACAATGTTTCATCTTTCGAAGAGGTTGAAGATGGTTCAGGACATCGACCACTTTGTCAAAGTACGGCAAGTACCGACAGGTTATGTCCATGGCCAAAAAGGTTGCACCCTGGAACTCTTTTTGGAGAAACATTGGGTAGGCAAAGATTTCTCCCCGATACATATTCAGACCTAGAATGAGTAAAGAAATGAATAACTGCATACTCAGTAAGCGGATTTAGAGCATCTAATATTTTTTTCTATCAATCAATTCAGAGAAAAACACACCTTTGAGAAGGAATCCGTGTCTACAAACACGAGATAGTCAGGCAACTAATGACAAATGCTTAAAACAAAACTAATGATAGAAGGGCCAAATTGGGAATTAAACCAGGATTCTGGGGTAAACACTAATTACAGTTTAGAACATTTAATGATTTGCTTAGGGGCATTATAACTGCTCTTAAGCCCAGTAATCCAACTATGAACCTTAAGACAGATGTATTGATGTATCTAACCAGGACTGCCTGCCACGCTCTTGCTACTACAGTACCCACGTACAAACAAAAAGTTTCATTTTAATAGGTTGCAAATAGTAGCCCTGATGGACCTGATTTAATACTTACACTCTTGAAGCCCCCCTGACCTCCTCAACAAAGCTGGACACCTCACTTTCTTTGGCTAAAAACACTCCTTCAAAGAAGGCTGGCTCCTCAGCCCTACAACATATGTTCAGAAAATTTTATGAACTACCATTACAATTGGAGCATATACAGATAGTACCCTATACTGAATCAACAACTTTGAACAGCAAAAGGAAAATCACATTATGACAAGTAATTACACATATTACTCACTGATTGGTTTTCAGGAACCGATAAAGTTTTTTGTTGCCATCCACTGAAACAGCCACCATTTCAGGAGCACAGGCTGGACAGACAAACTGCTCAATTCCCAACAGTTTGCTCATTTCAAATTTACAGTATACATACTGTAGAAAACTCCTTTGAAAGGCATCCGGGTTGACTTTGCCAATCTGGAACAAACAATTTTGCTATCAATTTTACAATGACTAAGTAGATGAATATATGATACACAGATATTTTACTTTTGCAAAAACAAATTCTACATACAAATAAGTACAATTTATTCCTAGACCGTAATTACTAGATGCATGCTTAGATTTACCCCCCCAAAAAATAAATTGGTATGCATATTTGTACAAACCCTTCCAAAGTGCTTTGTTCTCTGGTCCAGCATTGCCGTGAAGGCTTGTCTAGACAACCCTGGAGCAGTTGTCTTCATTGCCTCAAACGAATGAAACAGGTCTTGATGGAACAAAGTCTGTGCTTGCATGGTGGCTGGCCAGTACCAACTCCTTACAAAGTAATTGACTTCTGGAGCCCAATGCTTATTGCAAAGATTGCATGTCAGCACAGGAACATTCAGATCATACCGGCCTGAGAGCAGATAAAATACATAAAAGAAACTCCAGTATTGTCTAGTATCAATAAATCAAATGCATTCCTACCATTTATGCAAACTAGTATGATTGACCTCCCAGCAGAGACTGCAACATCAACAGGGTCACAGGAGCATATCCTTGGAGGAAAGGAAGTTAGCAGGAAACACACTACAGGGACAAGTAAGAATCAGGATGTCACTTAGGAAAATCTTGGCATTGTATGTACTTTTACTACAAAATGCAAGACTATGATTGACATCTGTTAGAAAATGAAATTTGGCAATCAATTGAGACACCAACCCTGTTCACAGATGCTGTATTTGCCTTCATGTAGGGTGACAGACTCGCCTGGAGCAATGCAAGCAAGCAAGTTTATTTATATAGCACAATTCATACATCGAAGCAATTTAATGTGCTTTACAAAGAAAAATAAAATAAAAAATATATAAAAATACAATAACATAAAAACAAATACTCAAATTAAAACGTCAAAACAAATGAAAACATCATAATAATAAAAATACAATAAGAAAGCATATAAAGATTAAAAAAAGATTAAAAATGGGATAAAAACATAGGAAGCTATAAGGCTTAAGTTTAAGTGCTCAGTCGTAGGCACGTGAAAAGAGTAATGTTTTTAACCTGGATTTAAAAATGGATACGTTTGGGGCATATCTAAGATCTTCTGGTAGTTTATTCCAGTTGTGTACAGCATAAGTGCTAAACGCAGCTTGTCCATGTTTAGTTTGGGCTCTGGGCTCTACTAGCTGACCTGTGTTCATGGATCTAAGAGCCCTGCTCGGTTTATATTCTTCAAATATATCAGAAATGTATTTGGGTCCTAAACCATTCAGAGATTTATAAACTAAAAGCACCACTTTGAAATCTATTCTGTAACTGACTGAAAGCCAATGTAAAGATTTAAGAACCGGAGTGATGTGCTCTGTTCTCTTAGTCCTGGTTTCTAGCAGCCGCATTCTGAATGAGCTGCAGCTGTTTTACAGTCTTTTTCGGGAGTCCAGTTAAGAGGCCATTACAGTAGTCAACCCTACTAGAGATAAAAGCATGGATGAGCTTCTCTTGGTCTTTTTGGGACACCAAGCCTTTGATTCTGGCTATATTTTTTAGATGATAGAATGCTGTTTTGGTGACCGCTTTGAT
>JACXGI010006498.1:0-41746 GCA_016801175.1 Esox masquinongy
CAAGAAAGCCCGCAAACAGTGTGCTGAAGACAAGCAGACTAAGGACATGGATTACTGGAACCATGTCCTGTGGTCTGATGAGACCAAGATAAACTTATTTGGTTCAGATGGTGTCAAGCGTGTGTGGCGGCAACCAGGTGAGGAGTACAAAGACAAGTGTGTCTTGCCTACAGTCAAGCATGGTGGTGGGAGTGTCATGCATGAGTGCTGCCGGCACTGGGGAGCTACAGTTCATTGAGGGAACCATGAGTGCCAACATGTACTGTGACATACTGAAGCAGAGCATGATCCCCTCCCTTCGGAGACTGGGCTGAAGGGCAGTATTCCAACAAGATAACGACCCCAAACACACCTCCAAGATGACCACTGCCTTGCTAAAACAGCTGAGGGTAAAGGTGATGGACTGGCCAAGCATGTCTCCAGACCTAAACCCTATTGAGCATCTGTGGGGCATCCTCAAACGAAAGGTGGAGGAGCGCAAGGTCTCTAACATCCACCAGCTCTGTGATGTCGTCATGGAGGAGTGGAAGAGGACTCCAGTGGCAACCTGTGAAGATCTGGTGAACTCCATGCCCAAGAGGGTTAAGGCAGTGCTGGAAAATAATGGTGGCCACACAAAATATTGACACTTTGGGCCCAATTTGGACATTTTCACTTAGGGGTGTACTCACTTTTGTTGCCAGCGGTTTAGACATTAATGGCTGTGTGTTGTGTTATTTTGAGGGGACAGCAAATTTACACTGTTATACAAGATGTACACTCACTACTTTACATTGTAGCAAAGTGTCATTTCTTCAGTGTTGTCACATGAAAAGATATAATCAAATATTTTAAAAAAATGTGAGGGGTGTACTCACTTTTGTGAGATACTGTATATATATCAAACTCCAAAGATATTTGGACAGTTTAGCACTTTTTGAGCTCTGTATTACAGCTCTTTGGATTTGCAATGATACACAAACTATGGGGTTAAACTGCAGACTGTTAGCTTTTATTTGAAAATAATTTATTCATATTGGATGAACTCTGTAAAAATGATGTTATAGCATGCAAAAGTATTTGGCTACAATTGGCTGCACAGATGTTAATTAGTGAGCAGATGTGTCGCATTGTTTGCATCGTTAGTGCATGCATCTTGATGCTAGGCTTTGCATTTGGAGTCTATTTCTGGTCTGAGAACAGTTTTAATATTACAGTGTCAGTATTAGCCAAGATAGCCATCATAAAACAGATAACTCCAAAAAAAATTTAACAGAGACATAACCAAAACATTAGACGTTCCAAAATATACTGGTACATTAAGAAGAAACAAAGCACTGGCATTTGATATAGCAGACCAGGGTAGACCCTTAGAGAAGAACCAATAAATGATTTCCATGATGGAATGGTAAAAAAGAACAGCGTTCTTACAGATCAGGAACACTGTCAATGAGGTGGGCTTGGACATAACAACTACCATTCGCAGAAGACTTCAACAGCTGAACTACAGAGGCTGGACTGCAACGTGCAAAAACTGGAACTAGCACAAATTGTGTAACTAACTACTAACGGCAGTAGCAGGATGAATTCCGAAATATGCAGAAGCATCTTGTCTGCTCAACGAGAAGCATCGAAACTAATTTGACAGCATTTCATTATGCAGCAGGACATTGATCCCAAACTCACAGAAGGAGTTTTTCAGGGCCAAAAACTGCACCCGCTCTGAATCCAATTTACATAAATACCAATAAAAAACGTTAATATACTTTGATTAGATACATTTTAACTCCACCGAGTCTATACCCATTTGAGACACATTTGGCTGCAATTTCTTGTTTCTGTGATTTCTTCTAAGTCTCTACTTGGATTGTGCACATTTTGTTCCATTATTCTTTTAAAAGTTCTTTAGGCTCTGTTATGATACTAAGGATCATGGGAAGAAAGCAATTTTCAATTCTTGGGGTCCCGATGGATTGGTGGCAAACGGGAAGATGACTGTGATTTGAGGCATCAGTTTGACTGCATATGAAATGCTTGAAGAATGTCCATGCTCTTTCTCTAGTGCAACTCGGTTTCCTCATGCAAATGTAGTAATGGAAACCATACAGTTGCAAGTAAGTCATTGTTAATTCAATTAGTTCTGCACTAACCTATGGTTACCCAAATTCAAAATTGGCCATCCTCCCGTGACCCAATTATCCTCAAACAGTGTGTGATTTTTAATGTATTCTCATAAATCAGCAACCTAGTATACCCAGGGCTCACTTCGGGACTCTCTCTGGTACTCTGGTTCTTTTCCAATGAAAAATACTTGTGTAAACTCATCTGGAAATCAAGGCTAGTTTAATTTGAACTCATTATATCAATGTCATCACTAACCAATTATATAACAATACATAGTAATACAAATGTATTATAAAACTTGTTGTTTGGATCCAGGATGCTGATTAATTAATAGCAGGATGTTCTAACACAACAATCCCCAGATTATATATGTAATACCAGTTAAGTTTAATTTGATTAGTCAATGCGCCTCCACTGTCCCACAGCCCAGGCACATATAATCTATCTCCCCATGCTATTAGTCTAGTGTTTTCTTGTCAACAGCTGGCAATTGTGATCTGTAAAACATGCAGATGTTTTGTTTTGTAATCATCATCCTAACTGTGCCATATAAACTTGAAGAGACTGACAGTTTCTCTGACAAAGGCAAATTCATTATTCAACCCAAATCATTGTTTATTTCGAGTTGCTATTTACCTTGAATGTTTACTTTGTGGATAATGCAAACTTATGCCACCTGATTTTCGACTAGCCTATTGTGCGTTCCACACTCTGGTGCACGGTCTATGAGTTCTACAGCACTCTGTAGCTCTTTAACGCACTGCACTACACTGTAGGGAGAGAACATGGCAAACAGCAATGACAAGGACCAAGTCATGCTGGGAGCTCCCAAGCGCTCATTTGCGCCGCTGCTAACTCAGTTAGCAACAGGTTAAAATTGTTGAATCTTGAAAGTGCTTCTGTGCAAAAAAAATAATATCACAAATTAAATTAGTATCAATCAATCAGTCAATCAAATGTATTTATAAAGCCCTTTTTACATCAGCAGTTGTCACAAAGTGATTTTACAAAACACCCGGCCTTAAACTCCAAGGAGCAAACAACAGTAGTGTTGAATTTCAGCCTTAACAATGAGGTTGTCAAATGCCAGGGTTACATCGTAGTCTAACATATCATGCTATAGTAAAATAATGTATAGTTACAGTAAATCAATTTAAATCCTGATTGTTTTTTTAACAGTAATGTTTTCTCTATAATGTTTCTGCTAACTTATTATTTACGACATTGAACCACCTGCTTCTGTGATCAGTCAAATGACAAAATCTCAGGACATGACCCATTCCCAAAACGTTACCCTAAGGTATTTAAAAAAAAGCACGATATGTTAGACTACGATGTAACCCTGGCATTTGACAACCTCATTGTTAAGGCTGTGAGGGCCCTGTCTCATCTACCCCAGTCTTTATCGAGATAAACCCTCCACTGACACTGACCTGAGATGAAAGTGGGAGATGCAAAGCCGACACGAGTTCAGATAAAGTTCTTGGCTGGTCTGCATCGGAATTGCCCCCACCCACCCACTCACACCCACCTAAACCTCTCCCCATCTCTACACCGATGCAGTGAGATTGCATGGGAAGGAAGGAGATTGAGGGGAGGAAGGGAGGGAGACAAAAGTTCCTGCGCTTTCATTACAACTTTCTGGTTGATCCCATAAGGGGGCCTTGGAAGGTGCAAAAGACACTGGGATTGACGTCTCTAATCTCACCGGCTCCTTCAGTCTTGGCAGAACTCTGCCTCGCCTTTTGTTCTCTGCCTCTCATTTTGCCCAGCCTTTCTTATTTCTACAACTCTATTTGGGCTCAGGTCTTATTTGAGGAAGGGCGGGGGCCATGGGGTAAGAGTTGGGGAAGAACTCGGGAGAACCATGGAAGCAGAACAGCAATCGGCGTCATGGCTGGAGCTCTCGGTTCAGCGCCCTCAAGAGGGATGAGCTGGTAAGTCGTCCTCTGTCTGACTCAGGCGAACAATTGGACCTGGCTGGCTGAGGTGACCCTATCACGGAAGCTTTAGAGAATCCAGATGAAAAGGACTTTGATCAGCTGTTTTCTATTGATCTAGAGCTGACTGCGACTTGGCATAGCACTTTTATGTCCCAATAAGCTTAATGGGCTTCTCATCCTTGTCTCCTTCGCTATACTCCAAATCTGTAAGGAGTGGATAGGCAAAAACAACATGGCAGCAATGACCTAGTCCAACCTATGTTTAGGGAGGTTTATTTTCATCTACCCTACTCAGAGCAGTGGTTAATATAAAAGACAGAAATAAAGACGGGAAAGGATGGAAGAGTGCTTCTTAATTATGTTCTCATTAAAATAGATGTATAGGCATACCTTCTAAAAGGAATCACCTTTCCTCTTTGTATAATAAGACAGTGAGTCATTAACATTATTTGGTTAAGTTCCCTATTCTATAATACATGCTACATTCATCACGGATACACACACACAAAGTTTCAACACCCTCTCCCTTTTTCTGTCTTTCACTAAGCCTACTTTCCATCATGAGTGGATGCAGCCTACTGATTTATTGTAAGATCTGCTACTCGATTACAGATCCCTTCATTAGAGTGGGCCCTCCTTTGTTTTGCAGACAGGAGCGTCAGAGAGAGGCTGAGTTGAAGTTGGCACTGGACATCTGTATGAATATATTAGACCCTCTCATTTCCATGACTCCCGCCAGGCCTCCCAACCTAACAAGTCTATTGATAGTTTACTGGGCATCTCCAAGACAATGTGATGAAAAAACTGGAGCAGTCTGTGCTGGTTTGAAGGCAGGCAGCAGATGAATGTTGCAATCTTGAGCAGCAGGTGCCATAGCAAATTTAAGAGCCTCTATCATCTCTGAATCTATGGCTTACTCTGCAAAAACATGAGACAACCCTGGTCTTTCCCTCCCAAACATTTGAGAGAGAGAGGGAGCTGGAGACAGAGCGTAATGCAGTCAGATTTTTGCTTTAGGCGAAAAGAAGCCCTTCTCTCCACTGAGAGAGAATTCGGATCTCAACTGGAAGTGTTGATGCAGTGGAGCTTGTGTGTGATCTTGGCTGATTGTGCAAGGCAAGGGAACTCTCTGGCCAAAGTTGCAGATGGTGTTCAGAGCCTTTGGCAGTTTACAGTCTCAGAGCTTCCATTAGCTTTCAGTGCTAAAGGTGTTTGTGTTGTAATTAAAACTGGTAGTAGACACCAACAGCTTGACATGATAATATTGAGCCATTCCAATTCACTCATATCCAGGCCTTGGTTTTGTCTCAAAAACCTAGTTTCCTTTTATTGCTTAAAGTTATTTCGTAAAGCCCTTTTCACATCAGCAGTTGTCACAATGTGCTTTTACAGATAACCAGCCTCAAGCCACAAAAAGCCAGCAACAACAAGAGTTGATGCACAGTGGCCAGGAAAAACTCAGTGGTAGGGTCAAAAGTTAGGAAACCGAGAGAGGAACCTGACTTTGGGGGTTGGCTAGTCCTCTCCAGGCTGTGCCAGAAGATCTGGATGAAATCAGCATGCAGAAGTGATGGCAAAAATGGTTATTTAGCCACCGTCAAATTCTTGTACAACCTTTTTTAATGGTTGAGGCATGTACTGTGGTGCCAGATGATTTTGCTAGATAGTGAGCAAGCACTTCACTGGATGTCCTTCTGTCCTTGAAGAAAGTACTCTTCTTCAGATGGACAGCTGTTTGGGATTTCACAGTCTTAAACGTGCAGTTTATTCAAACTAATTCAAATTTAAGACAATGCTTTCCAAGCCAAGAAACCTTTACTCCCAAGATAAATCAGTTTAAAGAACTTTACCAGGTGTACTCAAACATTTGATAGGCACTGTATGCAAATTGATTCTGAAACTGAAGACTGGTTTTAGAGATAATGTACAAGAGTTTAAGATCTGCCCATCTAGGAGCATTGCCTCAAATAAGGAAAAGTTAGATAAGTCCAAAAGAGATTTTGTGATAGAAAAGTTGTTGAGATGCAGATCTTTGTCGGATGATTTACCACATTAATGTTGATCAGGTAATTGTACCAAGAAAGCAGCTAGCTAAAATTCTAGCATATTGTTAGCTTACTAGCCAGCTAATTACTGTCCATATGGTGAAGTATGATAATGATGATAACTAGCTGTAGGGTGTGGTAGGTTTGAGTTTTGCCATAAATTCAACATGTTAAATGACATAAGGAAATCATTGGGGAAAGAAGAGGACTTAAGAAAAATGCCTAATAAGAAATATATAGATGAAAACACATAAGGGGAATACAAGTCCTTATGTTGGACTATAAATTGCTAATGTGTTGTCTGAAATCAAAAATACAGTATTAAAATATTACAATAAAATATTGACAATACAGAAATGTCAACCTGAGAAGAGCTCTAATCAGCTGATTAACTCCCTGAGCCTTCAGTACACACAACCACAATCATGGGGAAGACTGCTGACTTGACAATTGTCCAGAAGACATTCATTGACACCCTCCACAAGGAGGGTAAGCCAAAGAAGGTCATTGTTGAAAGGGCTGGGTGTTCGCAGAGTGCTGTATCAAAGTATTTCATGTAAAGTTGACTGGAAGGGAAATGTGCGATAGGAAAATGTGCACAAGCAACAGGGATGACCGCAGCCTTGAGAGGATTGTCAAGCAAAGCCAATTTAAGAACTTGGGGGAGCTTCACAAGGAGTGGACTGAGGCTGGAGTCAGTGCATCAAGAGCCACCACGCACAGACGTGTCCAGGAAATGGGCTACAAGTGTTGCATTCCTAATGTCAAGCCACTCCTGACCCAGAGACAACGTCAGAAGTGTCTTACCTGGACGAAGGAGAAAAAGAACTGGACTGTTGCTCAGTGGTCCAAAGTCCTCTCTTCAGATGAAAGTAAATTTTGCATTTCATTTGGAAATCAAGGTCCCAGAGTCTGGAGGAAGAGTGGAGAGGCACAGAATCCAAGTTGCCTGAAGTCCAGTGTGAAGTTTCCACAGTCAGTGATGATTTGGTGTACTGATGTCATCTGCTTGTGTTGGTCCACTGTGTTTTATGAAGTCCAGAGTCAATGCAGCCATCTACAAGGACATTTTAGAGCACTTCTTGCTTCCATCTGCTGACAGTCATTAAGATTGAAACAAAAAAGGCTTGAAATGTTTCACATTATGTGTAATGAATCTAGAATATATGAAGGTGTCACTTTTTTTATTTGAATTACAGAAAGAAATTAACTTTTCCACGATATAAATTTTTTTTTAGATGCACCTGTGTGTTGTAATACTGTATGTGATTGTATAAAATGTGATTGAAATGGGCAGTATGGTTCTGCATTCTGTAAACATTTCTTGTCAGCAGTTATAAATGTTAACTAATTTCTCAGTGGTCTCTGAATTTGCAATTAAATTTAGGAATTTGTTCTGTCTCTACTAGTTTTGTCCCTATTGTTTTATCAGTTTCTTCGGTCATGTATGCCTTTTTACATTATGTTAAAGAAGAAGTCTTGCCCCTTTTTCTCTTTGTACAAAGCTAATATATACAATGATTTTACAATGTTTACAATATATATTTTGTGTCATTTCATTTGCTATTTTAAAACCACACTAGGTGTATAAAAATATGCATATTAAAAATATTTTCAAACATAGAACTAGATTGGCATTTATGCTAAATCCTACACAATCAGATGTTAGAAAGCATTTGTATGTATCTAGATTGTCAAATAATGTACCATACATTATCAAGGTGGTGAACAGGCTTTCCTATATCTCAGAGGTTTTCAAAACATTGTTTTACTTGGACTTCTCTAGAAATATTTTTCCATGGTTTTATCAAATTAGTATGCCTACCTTCAAATAGGTCCTCTGACGCTTGTGTGCACCACAGTGGAAAAATGTCAACGACTATGCTTTCCTAATCCCCTCATCTGAGTGTAACTATTAGTTTGTACACATTTGGATAGTACTCTGATCACACTGATAGTACTCTAAAAATCACTAAAGGTTATATACATAACGGTTCATCTTATATGGAGAATTTTATATTGATTTATAAAAGTATATAACTGGAGGTAAATACTGGCTTACTAGTTATTGTACTTTTTTACCATTGTAATTGAACCATTGTAAAATGTTTACAATGGATTCACAAATAATTAAATAACTTTTAATAAGATAATTACAGTTACCCCTTTAGGATCTCTCTTAGGAAATTTACAAATATTACATTATATTATTCTCAGCTTAAATAGCTTCCCATTATATAAAAAAACCCAATGTGATCCATCCTAGTTAGTTATAACGATCTGTGATATTACTGACATTATGTTGCCCTATCATATAACCTACTAGCTTTTCATTAAATAAACACAGAGGCACTGCATGGTAAAACAGTTACTGACATTATTCCCTCAAAATTGTACAGTATTTCACGCATTGGCCTGGAGGCATAGTTTTTGTTGTACTCTATTATGAATATGATGAATGTGATGGTATAAAATATGCTACGACTGATAGGAATGCTATATTGTAACAATTCCCCTATGGTCCTGAAGAGCTGCACGCCTCCAGGGTCCCCAGAGTCCTTTTAATCATTAACAGCTTCAGTGCCAGGGACAGGAAGTAAAGAAAGTTCAAAGCTGGCTGATAACATGGTCTGGAAAATGGTTCCCTCTCATTTAAAAACCATCACTGCTGAAAAAAACGGATCTTGAATGGTCCTGATATCCAGTGATGAATTAGCAACACCAAAGTCATTTTCAATGCAAAAACTGCTATACGGAAAGGGAATCCAGAGAGAGCGAGGAATACTCTTCTCTGCACAAACTTCCCTAGGGCTCTGTGTGGCGGGGGACCGGGGAATTAGTGGGATGGCGGAGGGAGTCAGTTTTTCCAGCATTCATATCTCTGCTTCTCCACCCACTCTCCTTTCTTTTACAGAAGAACGAAATCACAGCGGAGGAGTTCCTTCATCTTCCAAGAATATGTATGTTCTTTTGTGGCCAAGCAGTTCCTCTTAATAAAACAATGACAAGTATCCGCTGTGTGACGGGGAGAGATCAAATTATCTGTAGCCTGGCAAAGGGAAACAATCAGTGAGCCTAAGCATATCAGACGGGACCCCAGTTCATTACCAACGTAAAGACAGTGTCTTTATATTCAGGGGGGGTATAGAATTACAGCTCTGGCAGCTACTGTACATAGGCCTTGCCATCTGGAGCACACTGAATCCTCCACAGAGATTCCAGAGGTGCTGATTGTCAATTGTATACATTATGTGAAAATGGGAGGCACTGTTCTAGCTTCAGTTATTTCTTGGAGACTCTTTTACATTGCCATGGTTGCCTGATCTTTTCCCATGGGGAGTCACTGATATGTGTCTCTCGTTCAAGTTCTTTTGGAAATGTTTTTTTTCAGAGAAGAATAGAGAAAAAATGATGATAATGACATATGAGTAGGTTAGAGTCACCAACAACACTGCCAAATTCCAAATACCCATTCCATACTGGATACACCTACTGTAAATGGGCATCTCTAACAAGTGCGTGACTACAGTATACTGACATTTCTCAAAAGTAAAGCACATCTCTTTTCTACACATGTCAAGGTTTCAATGCTTGTATGCACTGAGTCAACAGTGTACATGTACATTGGATACAAAGCTTTCAAAGAGTGTTCAAACAGTGTAATCTAATGGAATGAAGACTGTGCTATGTACTTCCCTTGTTCCTGATCTATAGATACTTCTACCAGAATGCTAAACAATAATTGTTTAAATTACGTAGAAATAGAGAAAGCACACAGGTTGGCGCCGGACAGTGAGGTAAAGTACATCACAGATTCCCGCTGACAGCTTTGCAAATGTGATTTATGCTCTCCACCACAGCATGGACTCCCAATCTTTAATTACCGTGCAAATTACTTGCTGCTGTAATTCATCAGTACACAACCACCATTACCTTGTTTCCATACTTCTTTAATGAATAATTGCTTTCTTGGAAAACTGGCATCTCCCCTTGTAATGGCGGAAGCCTTGGACTCGATTGGCAACAATCCCCAGCACCCGTTCACATATTCGACTAGAGCTCAGATTGCTACCAGGATTAATGAAATGTACGATTTAAAGATGAATTGGCTTTAATTGCACAGACCTTTACGTCGTGTCGCAGGGAATCATGCATTGTAATAGGGAGGTCTGCAAACTGTATTTGTCTACATAGGAAGGCATTTACTAAAGGCAAACACAGCGAAATGACATAATGTAGATTTTAGAAATTAAATAGCACAGTGGTTAAATTTTTGCAAAAGTTTAAGACAGTGTGAAGTGAACCCATGCACATGTGTATGGTATACTGTGTGTTTATCTCAATATCTTTTGGCAGCGCCATTTCACTGAGTCTATTTTAAGTCTAGTATGGGCTTTCAACAGTTCAGCATAACGGGTATTGAGGACAATGACATAGGTTGACAGACTGGTTCCAGCTAAACAGGAGTTATTGACCATTGTATACTTAGTCATATTCAAAGTATGGCAACAGTTATAATGTTGCCCCATTTTGTTACTGAACAAATTTCAAGGTAAATTACTGGTCTGATAGAGCTCTTTTGTTTAAAAAAAGTGAGTTATAAAAAAGTTTTGTTTAAAACTTTTTTATAACTCACTTATGTGAACTACCCCAACCAGAATTATCTGGTCCTCATTTACTCTTGAAAACCAACATATTTCACGCAAGACACACGCCACAAGCATGATTGTAGTTTCTTAAACAATCAGCTAGTCTGTTGGTCCCTTCATTTGCATCTCAAGAGGAGCTGAGTCGGCTGCTTGAAGAAATGGCCCTTCCAATCAATTAGCTGAACGCTAAATAGTTTCTCAGCACTAATCAGTTGGGCAGAAATCCACATTAGTAGGGAGTTTGATGTGTTAATAAGTGATATTTACAGCAAGACGGGACAGATCAATTTTCTTTCACTAGGACCTTGGTCACAGTCTAAAGCTCTTGAATTCAAATTTGGACATTGAAGCAAGTTCCATTGTTTTTTCATTCTTCCCCTCTAATGAAGGAATGATTTAGACCAGGTGGGTGCAATTCATTATCAGTTACACTCCCCCCACACACACACATACATATATATATTTTCTACCCTCTCCCAATTTCTTGATGTCAAATTATGAAGGACTTGTTTCAACACAGCAACTCCCAGCAGGCACGAGGTAGTTTGGTCAACCAGGATGTATTTGCCATAACTGATGTCCCAGAGGAAATCCATCAGTCTGGATTGTGTTCTGCAGGATACAGATGCTCTCAAAGATTTTTGCTCCTCTTGGACTTTGACATTTCATTGGGTTACAACATGAAATCAAAATGATAATTTTTGCCGCTAATCAACACAAAAAACTCCATAATTTCAAAGTGAAAAAAAAATCTAAATTTATTACAAACAGAAAACAGAAAAAGTATTATAGCATAGTATTCACTTCCTTGGCCATGACACACTCGAATGAGCTATGGTGCAACTAATTGTCTTTAGAAGTCAGGAAATTAGTTAAAAGGAGTCCATCAGTATGCAATTATTATTTCAGGGTAAATATATATAGCTCCGGAAAAAATGAAGAGACCACTGCACCTTTTTCTTTCCTTTCCAAAAAAGTTGAAAATTAAAGTTTTGAGTGAGGAACAGAAGGGTTAAAATTAAGAGACCACTGCAAATTGAACGCTTCTGTTCCTCACTCAAAACTTTAATTTTCAACTTTTTTGGAAAGGAAAGAAACAGGTGCAGTGGTCTCTTAATTTTTTCCGGAGCTATATGTGTATGCACAGCAAAATCTGCACTTCTACTGAATTTAATCAACATTTGAACTAAGGCAGGTGTAATTAGTATCACCAAAGTATGAAAAATCAATATCATTGCTTTGTCTGTAGAGCCTTATCTGAAAAACCAATCAAGTCACTTGAGTTACAAATTTGATTTTGCTTGGAAGATCTGAGGTCAAGTTGTCATCTCATTTAATACATCCAATCATATGCTTTTTATATTTTCAATTTCTGCCCTAATTTGAATGTGTACTGTTCATTATCATTCCCTGATTCAACGAGCAACTGATCAGATAGTTAACTTCAGTGCTAAATTAGAGACAGATCCTATCTGAACATGATCCAGTACTTCTCAGATTTGTCTCAGTGTGTTACGGCACCTATTTTCCGTCACACATTATTTGTCATTTGTCATTTTCCATCCCTATGGGTGGATCAATCTCTCACTGGTGCCCCAATGTGTTCCGTGGCCTGCCAATTTACAAACTAGCCCCTGTTTAATCTTAACTGTGCCACGGTGACTACAAAGTCTTAAATTTTGGGTGCTTTCAGAATGTGATGCAAAAAGAAATGGGTTATGCATTGTTTCTTATGCTGAAGTCTGGAAATGCAGTTCTTGCAGTCACTGACAGCCCAGAAGGAAGCAAGGATCCGTATCTACTACAAAGTAGCTAGCTGACTTGTAACGGTAGACATGTTTGAGATCCAGTGAGCTCATGAGTAGTATGGCAATTTCCTGCCTCCTCCAACATCGCGGTCCTTTCAGACTTTTATGATTGTCAAAATATGTGGTGTTTTACAATTTCTTATGGAAATTGTGTGTTGGTATAGCTAGCTAAATGTCTGATGGGTCAATTATAACTAAGAAACATTAATATTTACAGTTATCCCCACGCGCATTGTGTTCGGCTAGTGTCTTTCGAGAAGAGACCGGGCTTCAGCAAAAACTGTTTTTAACATCATTTTTGAGGGGCATGATCAAAAAAAAAAAACACGTAACAGCATAGCAATAGTTCAGGATTATTGTTTATTGAACTCAAGTGTAACTAAAATGGCTGTGCATACGATTTAAAAAGTATAGACGACCACAAGTTTTGGGTGAAAAATAAACAAATTAGCCTCAAAGCAATTTGATTTCCTGAGCAGTCGAACGACAATTCGACATACACTGGGACAATTATCTGGTCCAGAAGTGGCATAGGAATACCATTCCCCATATCATAACACCATCTCTATCAAAGTAACCCACACAATCTTAATCAAACTTACTCCTCTGGCTTTGTCTTGGCAGAGGGGAGAGAGATGCATATTTGCAAAACCAACTACTTCTTAGAGGTCAAAGACCCAGCGCTACAGACTGGTTGAATAGATGTTGTAAACACCCATAAACAGACAGATTACACATGGTGGGGTTACTGATGACCTGCTCAACACTAGACTTGCTCTCTTGTATTTTATTTGTTAAGCACGGATAACAGCGCACAGTGGAAAAATTTTTGGGTACTCCACTGATAACCCATTAGGCTAATTTACCCTAGGCACGTTTCAAATGACAAGATTTGGTACAATGTTTTCATCAACCAGAATGTTGCCCAAAATGATTGAGACCACCTACACAGGTAGGATGGGCCTCGCTCCAGTGACTATGAAACCAGAAGCTATATCACACTTGATACAAAGAAACTTCTGTGCAACCCATCTCCAGGCCTTGAATTAGCACAATGTCGTCAGCTGCTGAAGTGCCAGACAAAGGTAACACCCTCAAAAATGAGTGTGGAGTCCCAGTGTCTAGCAGTATGTACACAGACTGTGTAACAGTATCACCACTCAGCAGAGACACAAATCCATCTGAAACGAAATATTCATACACATCTGATCCAAACATATGTTTTAAAGATAAACCAGTCCCAACCACAGACAAGTCTTTTTTCTCTACTCCGGTTTTTCTCAATTTGAACACAGAAAACATGTGGCCTTTTATCTTACAGCAGTAATGACAAATGGGTGAATACGATGAACCAGCACTAATAAGGTGATCCAGCTAAAAAATTGATTACCGATTTTAACACTGCTGGAGTAGTGAGGATATATAGCCAAATGTTCATGGGATTGAGTAGTTATAGAGGGAAATACCTGTGGGCTACGATAGGGTCCAGGGAAACTGTGGTGTGCTGGTGAAAACCAGATGGACAACTTCTGGGCTGCACCACCTTCTGAATCTTTTGGTTTATGTTTTTGTTTCATCATTTGTATTTACATTTTTTTTACTGTATGGTTTGATGTTGTGCCTGCTGGACTTTTTGAACCAATGTATGGTGAAACCATGCCTTTATAAAAAAAAATGTAAACATTTTCTTCTTGGTGTTTGGTCTCTGTTTCACTCTGCCTGCTAAACCCAGATCCTGGAGAAGCTGTCAATATTCCCATCTTATGACATGTGGCTAAACATAAAACACTATTTAATATTTCTAATCGACTAATATTACATCAGAACATCCTTGTGGATAATGTCAATGCACTGAATCCACAGTTCTGTGAGTCCATATTTAGATTAGAATCAACTTTATTGTCATTGAACAAGTACAAGTACAGTGCATATTTTTGTTGTTGTGAACATGGCACATTGGGAAAATGTGAGTTCACAGAATAAGATTCTGATGTAATATATTTTCTTGGTTAGGATTGGAGTGTTTATAACCTCCTTACAAAAAATTGCTTAATGCATGGTTTTCATCCATTAATGTGCAACCAGTTTTCTCTGTAACAGGATACAGAGAAATATTCAAAAATTTCAAAAAATGGTTTAGGGTCCTCCTTCAAGGCACATTATAAACATAAACATGGCAAACCTCCTTTCTATGGCACATTCATTCTACCATCTAATGTACACATGCCTTTCCCACTAACACACGAACAAAACAAAGACAAACAAACGTCACTTACAGGTACAATACAGAATTTGTGTTAGCTTACTGTTTTTCCGCGGATTACTGGTGTTTACAAGAGTTTGCTAGGGAATTTCATCATTCATAAACACACAGCCTTCTGAAGCTGTTGTATACACATACAGTAATTATTCCCACATTAGTTTTGTTTGGTTTCTACTGTCCCTGTCACAGAATGCACCTTATAACAGCATGAGAGAATATATATCTTAATGAGTTTCCTGCACCTCTGTACTGACAGTTTGGCCCACTCTTCTTGTGCAGGAGTTCTCACAGATTTTAAGTGTGCCTTCCATCTGCTGGCTACGACAAAGTTTTTCATATGGGGTTAGAGTGCCCATTGGTGGGCACTATAAAACTGTTTATAATTTTGTCTTTAATCATTCTCGGGTGCAGTTTGAAGTGTGTTTGATGTCATTGTCCTGCTGGAAGACCCATGACCTTTGATAGAAACCAGCTTTCTGATATTGGGTTTGACATTGTGCTCCAAACTGACTTGGTATTCATCTGATTTCATGCTGCTATGCACACACTCAAGATGCGATGTGCCATGGTGAGCAAAACAACCTCAAAAAAATCACTGAAAATCCTCAATATTTGAGTCTGGGGAAGCTGTTATTTTCTTTGAAGCCTTTTTTGATTTCTGTAAATAGAAATGTGCTTTACCAAAATGTTCCAATTTGGTCTCATCTGTCCACAAGAGATTATCCCACAAGGATTGTGGCATGTTCAGGTGTGTTTTGGCAATAGATTGTGCCAGTAGATTAAGATGTTGAAATCCAATATTTCAACATTTCTTTATTGTGATCTTCCATGAACTTGCCTTTTGCAGCTATGTCCAGAGAGGTTGGCTACAGTAATATGGGACTTACATTTCTTGATAACCTTATGTACAGTGGAAACAGGAACATAAACGTCCCTAGAGATGGAGTTGTAGCCTCTTTTTTGAGATGGATACAATCTTGTGTCTGACCTCTTCAGAAAATTCCATGGTTTTCTTTCTTCATCCTAATTGTGTTACAAACAGTGACGCCAAAAATGGAGAATTAGTCCCTTTCTCTATACAAACTAATTAGACAAGTTATTTTCATATTGCAGGCACCTTCAAAAGTAAAAGAGAATCACTTGCTTGAAATTGAATTATTTCTAACTACAGTACTTCTACATGGTGACAACCATCTTGTAAATCATTCAGACTTTTTGGTTTTGTTCGACTGTAAACAAAATATATACAAGGATACCAAAAGATTTTTGAATCTTTTGAAGAATTTCAACAGTTTTCTGGAAGAAATGTTGCTTAAAATTGTCTTTCCTAAAGCTGAGACCTGTAGCACTCATATCCGTCATCATGAATACCTTTGATTATTTTACCTTATTTGTTTTAATAAATGGACGCGCAAGTTGTAAAATGTCCTTAAATGTGCATGCAGACATTATAAAGAAAATCACATCCTTCACTCTGCTCCAAAACCAGGGAGCTCACCCGAGCACATTTTTCAATGCTAGGTTAGTAGCTAAACTCAAGTTTCAAGGTTTATTTGCCAAATGCACCGAACAACACAGCGTCATCCTGCACAATGAAATTCTTGTGACATGGCACCCGACAACTACATAGTGAGAATTAAGAAGAAAGAAAAATATATAAGTTATAGGTAAACAAATAATAAAACAATAATATACGTAACACTGTATATTAGCAGCAATTTAAAAGAGTACTGTCAACTTGTAGCAATATTGGTAGTAGTAATGAATATTATAGATATGGCAAGTACGGCAACAATATACATAACAATGTAAACTAGCAGCAATTTTAGAAAGAGTAGGATGGGGAGTATGGTAGACGTATTGAATATTATAGATACATATGAGTGTAATATGCTTGTGAGTGATACATTCAAGGGAACATTCAATGCCCATTAAATGTACCTGAAAGAACATCAAAGCATCTGGAATGTTCATTTTTGATCAGTATGATCATGGATCAGTGTTGCTGGTTGAGGAGCCTTATGACCTGAGTGAAAAAACTGTTTGTGAGTCTGGAAGTGCGTGCCCCGATGCTCCGGTAATGTCTACCGGGTGGCAGTGACCTTTGATGATGTTCCGTGCTTTCCTCAGGCAGCGCGTATACCTTGCACGAAGGGGAGATGGCAGCCGATGTTGCGCTCCGCAGACTTCACCACCCTCTGGAGGGACTTGCGATCTGCAGCGGAGCAGCTGCCGTACCAGGCAGTAATGTAGCCTGAGAGGATGCTTTCAGTGGTCCACCTGTAGAAGTTGGTGAGAGTTTTTACAGACATGTCAAATTTCTTGAGTCTCCTCAGGAAGGATAGTGGTTTTTGGGCAGTTTTCACTGCCGAGTTCGCATGTCTGGACCAAGTTCATCAAGATGTAATCTTTGATGAATACACCGAAAAACTTGAATTCGGAGACTCTCTCCACTTCAGCTCCATCGATGTGTATGGGGGTTGACCCCCCCTCTGCCGCTTCCTGAAGTCCACGATCACGAGATTGTTGTCCAGGCACCATGTAGCCAGGTTCTTTACCTCCTCTCTGTAAGCGGTCTCATCATTGTTCAAAATCTCCCTGTCTCTGTCTGTAGTCCCCTCCTGCTTCAAACAGACCACCACCGTCCCTGTACCGAAGAAATCTTCCATCACCTGCCTGAACGACTACCGCCCTGTAGCACTGACCTCCACCATCATGAAGTGCTTCGAGTGGCTGGTCAGAACTCACATCTGCTCCACCCTTCCTGACACCATGGACCCCGTTCAATTTGCATAGCGCCCCAATAGATCTACGGACGATGCCAATCGCCCTGACGACACACACCGCCCTCACCCACCTGGAAAAAGGCAACATATACGTGAGGATGCTGTTCATGGACTACAGCTCTGCAGAGACAGGGAGAGGTTGAATATGGAGGTGAAAACCTCCGCTAATTGGTCAGCGCACCCCCTGAGGAAAGGCCTGGAATGCCATCTGGCCCTGGTGACTTCTGAGGGTTCACTTTTTTAAAAACTCTCCTCATGTCAGCTGTGGTTAGGGACAGAGTGTAGTCGTCCTGGTCCTCAGCAAGCCTCACCGAAGGAATCTTGTTGGTTGCCTCAAACCGTGCATAGAAGGTGTTGAGCTCGTCGGGGAGGGAGGCGGCAGGGCGAGCATCATTGCTAAACTGCTAAACCGCCAATATTACAACCGTTTAAAGTGGTGAGAATTGACAAACAAACCCAATAGACCTGTATATTTATGATCATAAAACTGAGTCATGAGTGGGTATTTCACAGCACTTCCAAGGTCACTATAACTTTACTATGACATGGTGGTGAACAAAAGAAACAAGAATCAAAGTGAAGATCTTTAATATTTGAGATTCACACAGTAACTCAACAACACTTCTTACCAGTGTGTAAGAGCCAGCATGATTATCCTAACTCAATGACTTCAAAAGAAATGCTTTTTACAAGCTGAATAATCAAAACAAAGGATCCCAGACAAGTTGATGGGTAGCATAGTCTGTACCTCTGGGGAAGGGTTTTTTGAAGTGTAACATTTGCCAGGGTTAACCGGTTGAAAGGCTGTCCACCAGCAATTTTTAATTGCCTCCAGGGGCTGTTAGCTTGGGTCATTTGTCTCTGTGGCTTACAGCTGTCTTTGCACACTTCGTTCCCGAGTCCGCACTAAGCCTGGGAACCGTGCCGACCACACTGGACTCACTCAAATGATCCAATCTGAATGTGCGGCCAAGGGGAGGGTGGCCGCATCCACAGCGGGATCTGATCATACCTGCCCCACATGGCCCCACATTAATGACTGTCTGAACTCCCAGCATGGGAAAGGGAGGCGGTGTGGTGGCCTGTACATGTGCTTGTTTGTTCTCCTATAGTACAGTACTTGAGGCTCTAGGTTATATAATGCCAATAATTAGCGTGTTCTTAGCCAAGAATGTTGTGAAGAGATTGAGAACAGAGTTTATTAGAAGCGGGTTTTAATTAGTGCTTCATCTTGTGCAAATATGGAGCGACTATGGACCGTAGTCGGGGGATTTGAGCAGCACATGAAATGCCCATTGTGGGCTTCGTCTTCTGCTAGTGTTTTATTTGTCGCATATTCTTAGACAGGTCATCTGTTTTCGCATTTCTATAATGAAAGTCATAGTTTGTTCAATTCCTCAAAGTTATTTTTATAAATGTACTTCATACTCGTAAATAATGTATCGCTACAATAACATTTATTTCCCCAAAAAATAAAGCAACAGTATACAAACAAAAAACCAAGTGTGGGTAAAACATCTATCCTTTACGTGCAACTGATGTAAACATGCCTTGATGCCAATCATGACTCATTTGAAATCACAGGTTAACTAGGAGTCAGAATCTCTCAACATTGATTTTCTATGAACTAGAAACACAAAATGGGGAATACAACAAACAGAAAGTACTGGAGGGGTAGCCAACCAGACCTGGATGAAGGTAAAGTGTCATTTTTACAGCCGAATGTGATGTATTGCTCCCAGACTCTCTGTTCAGCTGAGACACGGGCCGGGCATGGCCCTCAGAGAGACCCAGTCTTGCATCTCCTGATTATTTTTCACCTTGTTTACGGTTGCACTCCTACGCGGTGCTCCCATCAGCCCTTCCTCCGTCTCCTTCCCTGCATGGGACTGTCTCATTACGTCCATCTCAAGGAGTCACTCAGCGGAAAGAGGAAGCGAGGGAGGGGATTGAACGAGGGGGGGGGGGTGCGGGGAGGAGAGGGGAGGAGACAGGTGATACAAGGACAGGTAGGGAAAGATCCAAAAAGATTTAAAGTGTTCAAATCGATAGTTGAGGGTTTTCAGCGATGAGGAATTGAGGACGTTTGCTGCTCAGACTGTGTGAGGTGAAACGTTTACAATTTTCAAACTGCTATCAGTGTTATATTGAAATAACCCCTCTGAACCCACAAGCAGATTGGATGGGGATATAACAAAAGAGAATTTGTAACACTAAGACCCCAATATACTGTAAGTCATGATTAGCATTTTGACAAGTGTAGCAGTGATTACATTTTGAGCCTACTGTATTGCTTTGTTTAAACTGAGGTTTAGAAACAGATGGGCTGTCTTATCCACAAGACTGAAATGACAATCAGGCCGGGGATGACTAGCCTGTATTCCCTCAAAGACAAGGTGCATGTGGACGTCAGCATACTCAGAAATGTTAAATGGTAACGTGAATATTTGAAAGAAAAATACATGAGCTGGTTAAGGCCTATAGTTTGTAGCAATTTGTGGGTAGAATTTGTAAAAGTGAAAACAATTGGGCTTGCACTAGGAATCTGTTACTGGTGGGACTAAAGATGCAGTAAAAACAGGTGTTGTGCAGAGGTACAAAGCTCAGTGACTGTTGCACTGGATGACTGTTGCACTGGATGACTGTTGCACTGGATGCCATGTCCTCTGGGTACAAAATGCACTTCAAGTGGCACCTAATGCCATACCAATATGTTCTGGGTTAAACAGGTTTGGAGAAGCTTAAGTGATATGAGTGTTCTAACTGTTGTGTGGACTGTGGGCAAACATAGCAGTGTTGCTGCTCACTAAAACATAAATTTGATGTAAAAGAATATATAAATATATATATATATATATATATATATTTACACACACACACACATATATATATATATATATATATACACACACACACAGTATGGAGCGATAAGCTATTGTTTTTGTAATGAAAATGATACTACAATATTAATTTGATTGAAAAAAGTTGATTGACTGTTTTCTTCCTGTTAAATTACACACAACTAGTCTATAGCTGTCTAAATACACAGGTGTGTCTAAGTGTGCATGAATCAATGTGCTTAGAGGGAGATAAATTACAGGTAAATAATAGCAATCTGTCCCAGTGCTGTCTGCCCAACACCTGTGTGTGTCACAATGAGAGGGATTCATTTTTCAACATTACTAGATTGCATGACAGCTGAAATAGTGTGTATAGAATAGATAAGCCTAGGAAAATGCCTGCTTTTTATGGAAGTACTAATGTAAGACACTGTCAACTGTTAAAATAGCTCTCCCTTTTTTTTAAAATAAAAATGTGTTCTAAAATAACTTATTCAGTGGTTGATAGGGATTTTGGTTTCTCTATACACAACAGCACACATGGACGGTATTCAGTACTCGAATGGACTGTATTCAGTACTCACATGGACTGCATTCAGTACTTGAATGGATTCACATGCCAAGACAAATCAAGATGTTGCAAAACATTAAAAGGGCAGTACATTGGGAAATTCATTTCAGTTGGGGCCACAGTGTCCCTGGACCCCCCGTCTCAGTCCCAAGTCAGTCAATAATTTTAAGCTGCAATAGTTTTGCCGGGTGGCTACTGTCTTGCTAGTTTGTGCCAGGCCACTAGGTTCAGTCTGTACTGTCTCAGTCCCATTTTTATTTTTGCATTAGTTTATGACAAGGAATATGGGTCAGTCTGGATTATATGCTGAGGTATCTTTTAGCCCCAAAGAATGCTCCTTCAATTTTTCTAGTGTCTTGTTTTCAGTATGCTTCCTCGTTTTGATTGCACACTTCCCAATCACAATGGTGTGAGCATGTATTAGCATGACATTTTGTGGCAACGGGGGGAGGGGGTTGCTTCTCTCCTTGGGGGGGTCAAACACACAGCATTTTTCCTTGATGAAAACTCAGTGTGAGCTCAAAAGGATGAGCCCTTTTATTTTGATTGATCAACTTCTGGCACTGACAACAATGATGGCGACAATGAGCCTCTTCCACTCGGGTAAAGCTACATATAGCTACAACTTATCACTCGCTCCTGTCCCTGTATAATATTAATGCTTTACTCCTTGTTTTAGTTTTCCGATTGAATGCTGTTTGATGGTGTATGAGAGCAAACTCGCTCGTTCTCACAAACCCGCTTGTTCTAAACCTGCAGTGGCAACCAAAACGAAGAAGCATTTGGCTGGCTATAGCAGAACCTCATCCCTTGGACCACGCCTCAGGATTTCCTGGCCTGATGACTTCTAGCTGTACCTGTCCAAAATCCTCCTGGTTGTTTTGAAGATCCAGTTTATGTCTGATGTCTCGCTGCCCACACAGTGCTCCTGTATTTATTGACCCGCTGGTCATCTTAACATGCATGCACAAATATGGCCCTAAAAGGTCACATACTCTTAATATCTTCACCCACCACTGCTTTAAGAGGACTGGCCACCCCTCTGACCCTGCTAAATAGTTTTACCTAGTCAGTGAGTGTCAGTTTCTTGTTGTTTCTTGCTCTTTGGGGTTTTAGGCTGGATATCTGTATGACCATTCTTTTACAACTGCTGATGTAAAAAGGGCTTTATAAAAATGAATTTGATTGATTGAATAAATATTAATCTCCCAATGGATTTCGTATTTGACTCTTAAGCAGTTTTCATTTGTCACTGTTCTCCATAAAATTTAAAATGTAATAACAAAATGGAAAAAAGGTAAAGATAATATTAGTATTCACCCCTTCACCATGATGAACACCATTGGCAATGATAACTTAGCTTAGCTTTTAATATTTAAGATACCTAACTAGATTTAAGTTATATATTTATATGGATTTTTGTCTTTACATACTTGGATTCTGACATTACATGCACATACACAACCACACAGGCTGCTCGATCAGAAGTACCATTCCTGTATCATATCAGAGCCAATTAATAAAATGTGTATCGAATTGTGCATGAAAAGAGAGATAGAGTTCCAACAAATGGTATATGAGCCCCGTCTAGATGAAGTCTGCTTCTTGGTGTACTTTAGGCTGCACAAGGAGCACTCTGACAAGATTCTGTTATGAATGTTATCTCCATATTGGAAATATGTAACTAACTATCAGGATATTGTTTAATTGTTAATGGATCAATAGGTTATGTAGCCCAACTATGTCATTGTATGTTGTCATAAGCAATGTATATGTGTGTGTGTGTGTGTGTGTGTGTGTGTGTGTGTGTGTGTGTGTGTGTGTGTGTGTGTGTGTGTGTGTAAACCTGTCCATTCGTATGCCATATGGTTTAGGGACATAACATAAGACCAGACTTGTTTGTAGATGAAACCCTAATTTATCTAAACAATGTAGCTCTGTTCATATTCTAACCATAATTATATGTATTTTCTTCAATTGCATAGTAAGTGAGGACACATACAAGACCATCTCCTACAGCTTTCAAGTGTAGCAGTACCCCGCCTAGCTTAGTTTAATATGTGGCCAAGGAATTTGGAAAAGCCTGGTGGATGGCTACATGCCTGTTCCATCCCAGGAGGACTGTCACGGCATCACTGAAGGCATCCGTCACCCGTGAAACCTCCGTAACTGCCTCGGAGCCATCGATGGAAAGCAGGTCATCATTCAAGTGTTTGCCAGCACTGGATCCTTGTTCTGTAACTACAAGGGCACATGCTCTTGGCAGTGTTTCGCATGCCTTTATTGGAATTGAAGGCTGTCGCTGGCTACAGAAAAACCAGTGACGGTGACACCTTGGCCAACTCTGCCTTTGGCCAAGCCGTGAGAGATGGCAACCGGGATCTCCCTGAAGATTAACTTATAAGCAACAGAGCAATGTGCTCCGTTATGTCTTCAAGGGGGATAAGGCCTCTTTCCCTTTGCAGGAACCAAATGTTTCGCTTCCCTGGCGCCATCCCTAGACCAAAGAGGACGTACTACCACTGTCACTGCTGGTCAAGGTTGACTGTGGAGTGCTTCTGCATACTCTCTTCCCAGTGGTGAATGCACCGGTTCGCTGCTCGCCCTGCGTCGACCAGACGTCTCCTGCTCTGGAGAGAGTTGCCAGGATGGGGACCGCAGCACAAGAGGCTATGCCTGTGAAGGACACCATCACCTACCACCTCTCCACAGAGGATGCTGTTCCCTGGCAACACCTGGTGGTGTAGTCCGGTGCTCTACAAAAACAACTGCCCTTTTAAGGGCTATTACATATAAATAAAACAGCAACCCTGTAATGTCTGCACGTTTTCCTTTTTTTCTCGCGTGTAACATTTTGAAATACAGTGTCAACCTATCATGAGGCACTATCAATGAAGTGTATATACCGTAGTCAAGCATTTTCTCGAGGCCCACCAGAAATACTTGTCCTAATTTTCAAGTGGGCTGTCGACTAAGCTTCTTGCCAATTAAATGATCTAGCCCAAAATGAGAATTGACATTCCTTTGTGTCTTTCTTCCATAGGTGGAGATTAAAAGGACTTCGTAAAAATGTGTGCATAGAGACGGTGCATCTACCTCTTGAGGATTAACGCGAACCCTCCCTTTATGGAGACAGGAATTAGTGGAAAGAAAGAGAACCCATCAAAAGCATTTGAGGAAAGAGCCCAGAAAAATTATACATTTTTGGACACAGTTTCAGGTCCAGATTTTTTCCCCCAAGGTAATATTGCAAGGTACATTTTGTGAAATGTACCTTGTTGTTTGTCATTCTTCCTGAAAATAAAAAAAATATTTTTCCATTTCTGACATTAAGCATTAAGTGGAATTTGTGTAGCCTCACAAAACTGACACATAAAGACATGAGTCAAGGACATGATGGTCACTGCATTCAAAGTTCAAAAATTGGCCATGGAATATTGACGCAAAGAGAAATGTGTCAAGGAAGTGAATACATTGAATTTGATAGTAATTTTCTTTCCCCCTCCCTCCTTCCCTCTCCTCCCTCCCTTCTTGTTCTCTATCACCTGCCTCCTCCCACTACTCTTCCAGTTTATCTGTTCCCTCCCTCCTCCTCCTTGTCGTCACTCTGTTCTTCGCCATCTTAACTCTAACTCTCTTCACTACCACCACCTCTACCTTCTATTCCATAGTTCTCCTCTCACCCAACTGGTTCTATCCCTCTTTATTCTTCCTCTCTCCATCTTGCTCCCTCTTCCTTCCTTCAAGCTCTCTCTTTCCAACTCTCACGTTCTCCCTTCTTTCTATTGCCCTTATCCCTCACTTTCCTCCTGATCTCTCTCTTTTATCCCTCCTCCATCTTCTCCTCCTCATTTCCCTCCCTTTCTCTCTTCTGTCTTTTCCTTTTGTCTTCAAATTACAGAGGACATTCCTCTAATGAAATCTGATCTCACATAGTGAAAAGTGAAAACAAATGCCTTGTAATCTTGTAACTTAGACTTAATTTCATGTGCTGTGTCCCATTTGTTTCTAGTTCCTACGGTTGGAGTTTTACAAATTATTTGGGATTTTGATTTGTGGTCCCCTTCAATATAATGAACAGGAAGTCTCTATCTTCAACAGAAAGGGAGTTAAGTGAGCATCAATCAAACCAGGGGGTTTGTTTCACTAAGTGCAAGATGGTTGCAGAACCTCCAATCTCCAATAGATGTAACAAAATGCTCTTAGTCTAATCTACTGTGTCTGTCTCCTTCTGAGAAAAGCACACGCCTGATTCCTGGATCATTCTCTGTATGTTTTGTTTTTGTGTCTAATAAAAAACATTAAGAGAGATTTACAATTTTTTTAACCCTTTGACAACACCCTGAAGACCCCAAATAAAGTTACTTCCTCTTCAACAACATCCTTAAGATACAAAATAAAACGACTCATAACTATGAATTACTAATGTATGATGTATGAAAATGTATGTACATTTCATGAAAATGTATGTACATTTCATACAATTTCATTTAGGAATTTACAGTATTTACATACAAAAAAGTTTCCAAAAAAGTTATGACGTTGTGTAAACTGTAAATAAAAACAGAATGTAATGAAGTGCACATGATTTAAACCCTATATCCAATAGAAAATAGAACAAAGACAACATATTGAATGTTGGAACTGAGACATTTTATTGATTCTTGTAAATATATATATGCCCACTTTGAATTTGATGCCAGCAACACGTTTCAAAAAAGTAAGGAAAAGTTAAGCTTATGTAATGCTAAAAACCTAAACCTGGTGGAATATCACACAACTAATTAGGTCAATTGGCAACAGGTCAGTAACATGATTGGGTATTAAAAGATCATTCCAGAGAGCATGGGTCTGTCAGAAGTCAGGATGGGGAGGGATTCACCACTCCGTAAAAGACTTGCAAATAGTGCAACAATTTAAGAATAACATTTCTCAATGTAAAATTACTAAGAGTTTGGGGATCTCATCTTCTATGTTACAAAATATCATTAAAAGATCCAGAGAATTCAGAGAAATCTCTGTATGCAAGAGACAAGGCCAAAAACCAATATTGGATGGCTATGATCTTCGGGCCCTCAGGCGGCGCTGCATTAAATCCAGACATGATTCTGTAGTGGAAATTACTGCATGGGCTCAGGACCACTTCTGAAAACCATTGTCTGAGAACATAGTACGTCGCTGCATCCACAAATGCAAGTTATAACTCTACAACGCAAAGAAGAAATCATGTACAGTTTAAACAAGATCCAGAACCGCTGCCGCATTCTCTGGGCCCGAGCTCATTTAAGATGGACTTGAAGTGGGAAACTGTCCTGTGGTCTGATGAATTAAAATGTGAAATTATTGAAATCATGGATGCCGCATCCTCTGGACTAAAGAGGAGAGAGACTATCCCGCTTGTTATCAGCGTACAGTTTAAAATCCAGCATCCGTAATGGGATTGGGGTGCATTAGCACACATGGCATGGGTGACTTGCACATCTGTGAAGAGCAAAATATGCTACCATCCTGACAACATCTTTTTCAGGGAAGGCCTTGCTTATTTCAGCAAGATAATACCAAACCACATTCTGCATGTATTACAACAGCATGGCTCCCTAGTAAAAGAGTTTGGGTGCTAAACTGGCCTGCCTGCAGTCCAGACCTGTCACCCATTGAAAACATTTGGCGCATTATGAAACAAAAAATACAACAAAGGAGACCCCGAACTGTTGAGCAGCTGAAATCCTATGTCAAGCAAGAATGGGAATACATTCCACTTTCAAAACTACAGCAATTGGTCTCCTGAGTTCCCCAATGCTTACAGAGTTTTGTTGAAAGAAGAGGTGATTCAACACAGTGGTAAACATGCCCCTGTCCAAACTTTTTGAAACATATTGCTGGCATCAAATTCAAAATAGGCATTGTATATTTCCAAAAAGAATAATATTTCTCAGTTTCAACATTTGATATGTCTTTGTACTATTTTCAATAAAATATAGGGATATTTGCACATAATTGCCTTCTGCTTTTATTTGCATTTTACGCAGCGTCACAACTTTTTTGGAAACTGGTTGCATGTATAAGCATTAACAGTTCTAAAGAATATAAACAAAGAATCGTCCTGAGGATAATCTAGAAACCTTCCGGTTACCACAGGAAGCTGTGGATATGTCTGTCTGGGAGTTGATATGCCTGCCTGCAGGCAACTCTTTGTTTTCAAGTAGTCTGTGTCTGACTGTCTGTCTTGTTGTTTATTTCTCTCTCTGTGAGTGGATATGTTTGTCTCCCTCCCTGTATTTTCTGGCTGGACCCTGTCTAACTGTATGTCTATCTTCCTGTCTTTCTATCTGTCCGTCCGAATCTCACCAACATTGAATGCAATGTATTGATTTATGTGTCAATGCACTTTGTGTATACCGTCTGTGGTGTTGGGAGGGTAGACAAAGAGCGCAGTTGGAAGAGGTGGAGGGGGATAGCGGAAGGAGTATGTGAGATGTGAGGGGAGGAGGGAATGGAGACAGGGAAGGGGGATGAGGGAGAGAGAGGGGAAAGGGTTCAAAAGGGATGGAATGAGAAAGGGAAAAGCAATAAGAGAACTAGAAAGAGGAAGGATAAAATGAAAGATGAGAGGAAAGGAGAGTTAACAAGTCTATGTGTCAATATTCTGTCTGTGGTGTTGGAGGAGGATGAAGATGGAGAGATGAGTAAGAGGAGAAAGAATGGGAGGAGACGAAAGAGTAAGAGAAAGAAGAGCATGAGTTGGCGAGGAGAGAAGGGGGAAGGGTGAAGAAGGGAAGGGAAGAGAAAAGGATATGGTGAAATAGCGAACGAGAAGGACCAGGGATAGAGGTGGAGAGAGGCGGAAAGAGAGAGGTTGAAGAACAAGAGGTATAGAGATGGTCTGAAAGATGGGGGAGGGCGGAAGAGAGAAGAGGGGGGTTTAATTGGGGAAAAGAGAAATAAGGAGGCAAATCAGAGAGATTAGAGAATAGAAAGGGAGAAAAAATATATTGTGAGCTAATCTTGCCTCCATTGAATGCAATGTTTATGGTTAAGTGTCATTTCACCAACAAATTTCTAAAGGCATCAACATTTTGAACATAAAAAACAATGCATTCATACTTGCATCTTTAGGTGTCTTTTATCAAATTCATACAGGATTTGACAACTTTAAATGACATGTTGGCAAATCTCTATGTAAATCTTTCACCCCCAATCTTTCACTTGCTATCTTCTTCCACACCATTGCTCATAAATTTTCATCTACAGTACTTGTGATAGTTACATTGTAATTAACTTGATAACTTAAAATAACTATATTCAGTTATTTCAACAATAAGTAAAAATAACTCAATATAATTATGAAACAATTAGTTTCGTGCACAGATGACAATCAAGCAAACATATGAGCACAGGTGAACAGCGAGCTACACTAGTTGCTCAACTTCCACATGCCTTTATTGGAATCGAATAAAGGGGGAACGTTTCCTGACAAAACTGATATTGATAATTCACTGTCCTTGTGTTCAGCTTAAGATTCATATTTCACCCTATTAATACAACACAGCTTATGATATCCATCCACAATCCACCCTAACACAGAAACAATGTTCCAGGTACGTTTTTTCCCCACTGCATTTAGAATGATTAGCTCTTCACTTTTCCTGTTTCTGGAGCAGAACAAATTAAAGCTGAAAAAGTGTTTCTTTCCTCTGAATCCACACACAACATCTCTTATCAAACCTATGCTGGAATGTGATTTTCTAAATCTAAACTGTTCATCACGCTAGCATGTTCTATGCAGAAGTGACGTTTCACTTTGGGAAATTATGTTGCATTTTGACTATCTGGGTTACTACTGGAACGGCTGTGACTATGACTATCACCATTGAAAGCCGAGTTATGGAAGTAACATTACAATAACACCCAACAACACGTGTCATAACCTGTAATAATTTTGTTATAACACTGTCATGAAACACATACCACACAAGGCAAACCATTCCGTTACACCATTCTTGTAAATATTATGTTCACCCATGAACTGTCATATTGGTATGTGTATAATAGTGTCATTGATTTTAGACATACCATTTAGACATATCATTTGCAACACAATAACAATATCCGTTCCTGGATGAATATACTATTTTGAAGTACAGTATGGTGTAATGGAATGGTTTGTCTTGTTAGAAAGGTGCTGTGGATTATGACAATTATGACACGTTTAAATCCATCCATATAATATTTGTCTACATTGATATGCTATGACAACATTCTGACATTTTATATGTTATGACATGTATTGTTTGGTGTCATAACACATTCCAAGGCTATGCTTCATGTAATGGGTTGCTGGTTTGGAAACTGCAGGCTACTTATTGAACATCTATCATTGGAAAATGCATGACTCCCGGGGTGTGTTTTTACCCTTGGATAATTCCAGTCTGTCTTAACGTGGAGGAAAGAAAGAACATAATCAAGCTGAGTGTAAACATATCTGCAGGTGCACCAGATGTTTCTACCCATGATTCATTGACTCATGCTGGTTACGAGTGATGCAAGTGGAGACACCTGTGATGCACTGCAGCAGTGAATGTTTGATTATCCCAATATTGTACTCTTGGGCAAAACTTCCTCAGATACATTTTCACTCCAAGAACACTTATTTCCACGCTAACATTTTTCTAAGGAAATTAATTCACCACTGCATATTTGGATCCATTAAATATTAACAGTATTTTAATATTTCAGGGCAAATAATGAGGGCTTTTGACCTCTGTATTTAAATTTAATCATTACATGAAGAATTTATTAGAGGTATTTTCCCCTTGTCTCCTTCTAATTTACAGAGAAACTTTGAAGAGTGATGAAGAACCTGCGATTCCATAATAAATGAACACAATTCCTTAAAGATTAATTAAGGAAATTAGTTAGAAAGAAAAATGCTTATTGTAGACAATGTTCCATCCGCTGGCAAGTCCATTTTATTTGAAACATTTAAAAATATAAATTTGCCTAATCTAACAGCTTGGAAATCAGCCCGGGTGAAAGGGTGTGATATGAATGTGTGCTGATGTCTGTGATTCCGCATGCGCCAGCATTTGTCTGTGTGTGAGTGTTGGTTTGTGGAGAAAGTGAGGTAAAAGATCAGGCACAAAGCACCTGACAGTTTCATCAGAGAGGAACATACACAGGCACACATACACAGGCTGAAGGTCTGCCACATCATAATGGTTGACCCACGCTACCATTTGTCTAAATCAGGGTGTGTGCATTTAGCAATCAGCCACAGGTAAAAAGGCATTTGGCTGGCTGTCATACCCAGTCACCTTCATCCACGCCTGTATCACCCGGTGCCCGTCAGGGGCCGGGACGCAGCCCGGCTTAGGTAGCACAATAACTCTTATCATCAAGAGCAGCGGTGAGCCAGATAGACACATTATTACTCTGAGACACATTCCATCCCAGGTATGGAGGGAGGAAGACATGAGGGAAAGAGGGGTAGAAAAAGAGAAGGTTAGATATGTGGGGGAGAAGAGAGGGAAGGAGAAAGGGAAGAATGGCAGGTATATTCGAAGAGGGGGAGAGAAAGGCTCTCCAAAGCTTTCATCTCTTCTGGCAAAGACATGTCCATAGACTTCATCCATGTACAGGCAGGATATTGTTTGAGAGGCTGTTGCTTGCAATGCCCCAAATGTTTTCTTACAACTCTAAATACATATTTTTAAATTAATGTGAGTTTTGTGAACATTTGTTCACAATAAGGGAATGATTTTGTGTTTTCGTTACAGCAGTGTGTATTCATAGAAGCCAAGGCCGACAGATGACATCTACTTCTTAATTCAGAGACTTGAAGATTAAACCCGTTTTGCAATTCTCTAACAGTGATCCTTGTGTGTCACCTCATATTTCTACCCCACTGAAGCAGGAATTCATGGATGACTACTGAAGAGTTCCAAATTACACAGATGAAAAAATGGATATCAATGTAAAATATTTAACATTTGGTCCATAACAATTCCTAGTTGTGCCTAAAATCATGATACATATAATTGAGAATTTATTTTACCTTAATTAAAAGGTTTTTCACAAATTTTGAGTGTAAGGTCAAGCGGATAAACAGCAATTACATTCCTTCGTAGCCTTTTTTGCTTGTCTTTACCAAAGGGGCAGGTAATTCTGCAGAGCACGGTCCTTGTTTGTTATTTGCAATATGCTTTTTGGACTTCAACAAACAGATCTGTGCTCCAATTTTGTGATGAAACATGCATGTATTTGAATTTTTTTTAACCACTCTGTAAATGTTTTCCTCTTTGTTCTGTCATCATACCCTTGAATAGACTGAATAACAATTAAAGGAGCAAAACACAACTATCACAACACAGGTCATAGTAAGTATCTCTTTCTGGCTTGGATTCCCCAGTTATTTTAGCCATGCTCCAAACCTTATATTAAATTGGAGCAGACTACACTGTTTATGTGGGTATTAACCCTATAAAATAAGTACAGTTTACCTTACATTAATACTGCTAAGACTCCTTCTGTACAGCTGCTTTATTCCATGACCAAACTGTTGAAAGGATATAGGTCAAATGTAGCTTTTGCTGGGACGTCATGTGGGCGAATGCATTTGAGGGCACGCTACCTTATTGTGAGTTTAAGACCAGTACATAGAAGACTAGATGAAAGTGTTGTTTAAAAAGTATGTGTAAAATAGTATTTTTGTGATTTCAAACTCAGTTCCAGGTCAAATTAATAATAACCAAAACCATTCCTTCCCTTGATCCTGTCACAAATTGACCTGGAATATGGCGAAGGATTAAAGTAACATACACATACAATATATCCTGTTATACAGCAAAATCACATTTTTCCACCCAAATATTAATATTGAATAATCGCAATCATAACCACCACTAATGTTTTGTGTTTTGGGATTATATCTCTTGTGACATCCATATATTGTTCATACAACCTAAATAAACATTCTGGGAACCTATAAAGAGAACAGACAAAATGTGTTTTGGTAACGCTGGTAGAACGTCCGGTGAATGTTTTATATTAACATTGTGTAACAGTCAATAAGATCACACAATTTTTGTGTTTGCCACAATGTAACACATGCTTTAGGTTTGCTTAGAATCCTCTGTGGTTTGAACAAATGTATGGGGGACCCAAACAAAGACTCATCCTCAGGAGAACTGAATCCGAGGGAATGATAGTGAATATTGATCTGGTGGCGGTAAACAATATTTACCCCGCACACTTATGCATTTCTCACCTGCAATCAGATACTGTGCAAATTGTCTTTCGTCGATTTGCAATTATATAGGTGACTGATTTCCTGGGAAGGCAGCTCTATTGATAAAATGTATGTTAGCTGATGTGTTGTTTAGCTGTTTAAGGCATATGTGGCAGTAAGTACAGGGCAGTTTTACACTGAAATGTATGCTTTTCAGTAATGTGATGTAGAGTGGAGTAGAGTAGACAATAAATCAGATTGCCAAAGACTTATGCTGGTTTCCTTTTGTTTTGGAATCTAATCAAAAGGCAGTACAAATTCACATTATTTTTAAATAGTGTTTGAATGGCATAATATTACTGATGGCTGAATGCAAATGTGATTTGATATCCTCTTTACCTATTCCTTATTTCCATCTATTTTAAAAGCCACCAGATAACTTGGATTTTACCTAGCCTTTGAAATCTAAAAATATACTTTTAACAGTCTGACAGTTTTACCAATGGAGTCTTCTCATCTCAATCCCTCACACATCTATCTCTCTTCTCTACTCCCCCACTGACACCACGGTCACCTCAACTCACTAATGGAGTAAAGAGGCAGGATTAAATATCTTCAGAGACTAGGTGTGGGTGACCGTTGATGGGGCAACTTCAAGCCCCCTATTTCCTGTGAGATGACTTGAAAGCATGTGACCATGTAAGGGAGAGAATGTCCCTCTGACGGCACCCAAAGTCCCCAACTGCCCTCTACCACTGTCTGCCCTGTGTTAGCCCAAGCACCTGGCCACTACTGGGAGAAGAGCCAGTGAGTCAGACACTGCTCTTTTTATACACTTGATGGAGCGCAGCCAGAAATATGGACAAAGCATTAATCATGAATTTCAATTTACCACTAATTTCATGAATCTCTGAGAAGCCTGTGATACCTCTGGTTTGTGAATTCATATTTTGAAGTGCCACCACATTCCTGTCCTGGTTGGTTGGATTGCATAAACAACGTGAAAATAATGCACTAATCACTTTGTTGGGGTAAATCTAGGGTAAATATGATATCCTGACACTATCATTATCATTTATCAATTTCCAATTCAAATTTGAGAACTGTTTTGCAGCCGAATTATGACAATTAAGGTATTGACTAGGAATGATCAACTTAAGGGTTATGTTTTAAAGTCCTAAAACAAAAAACTTGTGGCTAACACAGGAGTTAAACACGCAACCCTCAGAATTGAAGTCGGCTGCTTATGAAACACACATACTGTACACAACAGATTAGCAGACTTCCTTGTCTACAAGGTAATCGACACTGACGTTGCCCCTAGTGGAAAGTATAGCTTATACATTTTGCCAGCTCCGAATATAATCCGGTACCAGCAGCATCACCACGTCCTGCAAAGTTCGCTGTGAGATCGGTCTGCCATTAAAGTGGTTTCAGTGTATTTGCCCATGATTAAGGTATAGAAAAAATAATAAATGATTTCCAATTACAGTGAAATGGTGCATGGAAGACCATTGTAAAACACATACTTAATATGGTTTAAGAGAATAACTGGGATTGATTGTGTCCCAGTCAACGAACAGTTGCCAATAGTGGAGTTTGTATCCAGAAAATATAACAGCAACTTTAATGGTTCACAGGTGGAAGCCTATGGTAAGGAAATTTTATCCTTGCTACAGCAGTGTTTTCATGTCTGCAAACTGGGAGGTTCTACAGCACAGGGGTTGATACTGTAGATGCTCCTTGTAAAAAGAAGCCCTTAACCAGGCTGTTGTTTTTGTGTCAGAATTCCATAAGCTAGAGAGGACATACAGTTCCTTGCAAAAATATTTAAACTCCTGACCAATTTTCTAATTTCCCTGAATTACAGATTGTGCAGTGACATTTTGTTCTGTTTGATATTTTATTTTGAAACACCGACACTAAAAATCTATAAGGCATTGGTTTTATATTTGGAAATATTTAATATAATAAATAAAATGAAATATGTTGCATTTATAAGTATTCAACCCCTGTGCTGTGGAAGCTCCAGATAAAAGTTTCTCCAATTAGGACATTGTAACCTTAACATGGCCTCCACTTTGAACCTTGAAAGTTGCTGTCACATTTTCGGGATAACTCCAATAATGGAGGATCATTGGTCACGCCGTGAATCTGAAGGAAACACCAAAGAGCATTCTTTAGAAGTAAATACAAAGTCATTGATTAGGAAAAAGATACAAAAATAATATTGAAGTGTTTGGGTATGCCAGCAAGTACAGTTGGATCAATAATCAGGAAGACAAAGCTGCATTTCAAGCCAAGCACTACCAAGAAAAGGCACTCTCTCAAAATTCAGATCTTATTCAAGAAAGAGACTTGTGAGATAAGCTAAAGAGAGGCTAAAAGACAATTCAGTGGTTGGGAGTGATGGTGCAATAGTCAACCATATAAAAACAGCTCTACATGAAACTGGCCGGTTTTGGAAGGTGACTAGAAAGAAGCTGTTACTCAAATTGTGTAATCTGAAAACATGATGGTGTCTCGGCTGTGATGTCGGAAAAGGTTTTGTGGTCTGTTGAGATCTAGATAGTGCTTTTGGGCCAAAACTGCCATGTGTTGTGCAAACCTAACCCTGACCATCCCTCAAGATACATCATCCCTACACAGAAGTATGGTGGTGGTGGACATTATGCAACATCAAACAAATGTCACCTTATAATGATTCATTTTGAGCGTCAATGTTTTCAAATAAAATATCAAACAAAATGTCAATGTACTATTTGTAATCCAGTGAAATTACAGGATTGGTCAGGGGTCTTACTATATTTGCAAGGCGCTGTATCAGGCCTAATGACACGAAATATCATAGACTCACTAGGCTACTACTGGAAAATATTATGCTACTGAAGATAGTATAGGATTAATCTTTTTTATTCAGTTCCATAACATTTAATAAAGAAAATGAAAAATATGCTCCTGTCATCATTTCTCACACATATGCTGACTATCATGTACACTTGCTGAATGCCCAAAGTTTTCTTTCTGTCTGATTAAAGAGATGCATTCCAGACAGTCTAGGCATTTTTAAAGAAACTTTCTGAATGGACATTGAAAGAATTAGCTAACTCATACAAATACCCACCCACCGCAAAACAGGAGTCATCAATCAAAGCCACCTGCAGGGCATTTCATTCAGAAACATAAGCAAATCACATTTCTCCTCTCCCAAAAACATATTAAAACTTGTTCCACTTCCTAGTCCTTTGCCAAGTCCTTTCTAAAGTATAGGACAATACTAAATCAGTGTAGCCTATCAAATTAACTGGAAATTAAACCTTTCGAGCAAGAATTTGGAAGAGAAAAAGGTACAATAGTATTGTAGCTTAAGATAAAATCATAACAAATATGTAAACACACAACCAAACCTATAGTGCTGCCTCTCCCCCTGACAAGCTCAACACCTTTTATACACCTTCTATGTTTGAGGGGACAAAAACCATTCCTTCTCGAAGGCTTGCTGAGGACCAGGATGACGGCACTCTGTCCCTAGCCACGGCCGATGTGAGGAGAGTTTTTAAAAGAGTGAACCCTCGGAAGTCACCAGGGCCAGATGGCATTCCAGGCTGTGTGCTCAGGAGGTGCGCCGACCAGCAAGCAGAGGTTCTCACCTAAATATTCAACTGCTGGTTTTCACCTAAATATTCAACTGCTGACTGAGTATTCCCTTACTCAGTCAGCAGTCCCCACCTCCTTCAAGCAGACCACCATTGTTCCTGTACCGAAGAAACTTTCCATCACCTGCCTGAATGACTACCGCCCTGTAGCACTGACCTCCATCAGCACGAATTGCTTCGAGCAGCTGGTCAGAACCCACATCTGCTCCACCCTTCCTTACACCTTGGACCCCTTTCAATTTGCTTACCGCCTCAATTGATCTACGGACGATGCCATCACCCTGACGACACACACCGCCCTCTCCCACCTGGAAAAAGGCAACACATACGTCAGGATGCTGTTCGTGGACTACAGCTCAGCATTCAAAACTATTGCGCCCACCAAGCTTGTTCCTAAGCTCAGGACCCTGGGACTTAACACCTCCCTTTGCAATTAGATCCTGGACTTCCTGATGAGCAGACCCCAGGTGGTGAGAATGGGCAACCTCACCTCCTCTGCACTGACCCAGAGCACTGGGGACCCCCAGGGCTGTGTACTCAGTCCCCTCCTGTACTCCCTGTTCACGCATGACTGCGTGACCACACACAGCTCCAACACCATCCTCAAATTCACAGACTACACTACCATCCTGGGTCTCATCTCCAACAATGATGAGACGGCTTACAGAGAGGAGGTAAAGAACTTGGCTACTTGGTGCCAGGACAACACCCTCTCTCTCAACGTCTGCAAGACTAAGGAGATGATCATGGACAGAGGAAGCGGCAGAGGGGGGACCACACCCCCTTTTACAGGTGCACCACTGAGAGCATCCTCTCAGGCTGCATTATTGCTCCGCTGGTGATCGCAAGGCCCTCCAGAGGGTGGTGAAGTCTGCAGCACATGTCATCGGCGGCCGTCTCCCCTCTATGCAAGGCATCTACCATACACGATGCCTGAGGAAAGAATGGAATATCAAAAAAGACTACAGCCACCCAGGCTATGGTCTGTTCACACTGCTGCTGTCTGGTAGATGCTACCAGAGCATTAGGGCACACACTTCTATACTCACCAAACAGTTTTTCCCCCAGGCCATTAGGCTTCTCAACCAGCAACACTGATCAATGATCATATTGATCACATTGATCACATCAACGTTTCAAATGCTCTGATGACATTCAATGTACATTAGCATATTTTAATGTACCATTCATAGGCATATTACAATAATATTTATAATATTTAATATTTCTATCCATATTTTCCATATATCCCATTCTACACTCTTTGGAATTGCCAGTTTACATTCTTATGTATATTTTTACTATATTTTTGCTTTGTATATTTCTTAATGCTTACTGCGTAGATGTCGTGTGCCATGTCACAAGAATTTCATTTTTCAGAATGATGCTATGTTATTCGGTGCATTTGATAAATTAAAAGACTTTGACTTTGATTTGACTAGTTCTCTATAGCTAGCAACCAGTAACCCTAAGCTGACATTAGCAAGTCTAAGAAGAACATGGAACTCTGAGTTATCACTTTTTTTGGAACAGGTAATTCTATTTTTCATATTATTATTCAGAATGTCATTCTCTATCGGGCTTTGGTGTGGAACCACTTTCTGACCGGTGAGTAATTGCAAAATGCTGTTATTGTTTTTTTTTTTCTGAAAAAATCCTACCTAATGCAGCTTTAAGTCTCTAGAACATACCAAATTATTTAAACCTGTAATTGCAGCAAAAATTTAAGATTCAAGTAATGTCTGGGTGTTGAATACTTATGCAAACAACATACTTCCATTTGTTTATACAAAATATTTTTCAACATAAAACCAATGTCAGTTTACAATAGGCTAACTGATTTTACGGGTCAGTGTTTTATAATGAAAAATCAAATATAACTAAATTGCAATGTACCATTTGTATTTCCGTAAAATCAGTTGTTCAGGAGTCTAAATAGCTTTGGCTGGGCACTGAATATAGTTTATATATTTTATACTACATTCCTCATTTAAGTGCCGGGCTGGACAGGAAAAGGATATAATTAATTTTTACTGCTTCCAGCCACTTATCTAGTGGAATAAACACTAGGCTTAGAGTGCTTGAAGCTCATTGTGATCAGTAGGTATCAAAGGCATATTGAAACATATAAACAGTTAAGACATGGATTTTATGATGTTATATTTATAAAGGTTGTCAAATGTACTTAACAGTTATGTATACCTAAAGAAATTCAGAATTGAAATTGTTTGTGGATATCAGCTTTGTTTGAATGGCATTTTGGCTGTAATGATCTCTAAATTTCAAAGAATCAGCTCATCATACCATTGATATAGCAACAGGCTATAATAGCTTAGCGAATCCCATTGATGCAAGGTGGATCAGCCAAACATTATTCCGCGTGACAGGCACCAAGGAGGTCAGAGCCCCTGGGCACATGCATGCCTGCCTGTTTGGGGGATGGGCGGGTACTGCTGATGACTAAAATTTCAGTAGATGTAGAATTGTTTGTCGACACAAATGCATAATGATTCCCACAGAGATGAACAATCAAAAAGACAAAAAAAGTCAATTTCTAAGGTATTTTCTTGTCTCTACCTGAAGGACTTTGCAAATGTTTATTGAGCATCAGCAAGTCCCCTTGTTTTGCTTATTCGGACGTTGCCCTCGTCTGAGACTCCATTTGCTGTCCTGAGACACCGCTTGGAGATGAAAAATAGCCCTCGGTGCGGTACATCTCGCTTTGTTCAGGTCACATAGCAACGGGACCCTCTAACCTCTAGAGGACAGTCATCCGGGAATTCTGGGAAGCTCGGTTGTCAGTTTTGGCAGCCACTCAGGCGTGGACTATCAACCGGGGGGAGTGGGGGGGCAGTGCACACATTGTAAAAACTACTGCTGTACACAGTTCCAAAAACCTTTCTATAACTGCGTCAACTATCCCTGGTGAACATGGTTCTAGACATGGTATTATTTCCTTGCAGATCCTGGACACCCTCCGTGTATGGGCTGTTTTAACAGGGTTAAATTGACACTCCAGGGGTTAACAGGAGAATAAAGGATCAACGGCTATGGTAGAGGTGGTGTCAAGGGATGCAATTAATCTCAATCAAAATGTTCCTTTTAGGTGTAATTAGAAATGATCTCAACACCGGGAGATGGGAGAGCAAGGGCTACAGCAATGGGGATGGGGTGGAAATCTGTATACTAAGACAGGAGCCAATTTGTCTTTCATATAAGGATGTAATATTGATTGGGTTGCAGGCAAACAGATCATTCAGTATCTTACATGTTTTTTTTTTTAAAGGCAGTACCGAATATAACTGCAACAAACACTGGCAATATAATGCATGTGTATATGCAATATATTCAGTTCAATGTAATATAATTTCTTATTTTTTTAAATTGATAGTTGTAAGGCCTATTACAAAGCATACACACTTCTGTTCTTTAAAGACCTAGCTATATTGCCTATGTGGTCAGAATACAGCAGTTCAGGTGTTGATCCTGAAATCTTGATTTCTTTTGTCAACAAGAAATCAAGACCTTTGACCCTGTGAATACTGGCAAGGCTGTCAGTCTGGATGGTGTTTGGTTGAACTCCTCAATGGCATATTCAAACTCTCCATGTCTCACATCCTGATCCCCAGATGCTTTGAGATTTTCAATATTCCCTGTACATAAAAAACATAGGCAACTGCCTAAATGATTATTGTCCTCTAGAACTCACCTTTGTCATCATACTTTCAGAAGCTGGTCAATGTCCATATCAGAAAAATTCAAGAACTATATTGTTAAAAAAAAAAAAAAACATTATTATTGGCACTACTGCATTTGTACTTAGTACCCTCTCCTCTTGACAAGATAACAGGGCTGAGTCTTCTACAATGTTTAATGAGATGGGATAACAGCCTCCCAGATAACATAGCAAGGGACACAGACCATTCATTCTTCCATGCAGAATCTCTCTGGATCCATCAGTCCTTGGTCCGAATATATTGAGTTCCATAATTTAAATGAATTAAAAATGCAGTTTTCCTCCATCAGTCAAGAAAGGAAACTTAGGGTCAGGGGTCAATCACTGTATTGCACTGAAGTGAAGTCAGTCGGGAAATATCATTCTAGCCTTGTTATTTACAGACATACAGTCAAGAAGGACACAGGAGCAATGTTAAAAGCAGGTAAAATGTTCCCCCGAGTTGGGTGTAGGGGTCGCTTTTGGGTTTAGGCATCATTGCATGGGTCTGGATTAGGTTTGGGCTGATCAGTTATAGATGAGGTGTTTGTGTGTATGTGTGTGTGAGTGTATGGATATGGGTGTGTAAGCATAAGTCTGGATTTGGTATGTGTGTATGTACAGTGGACATAAAAAGTCTGCACACCCCTGTCAAAATGCCAGGTTCTTGTGATGTAAAAGAATGAGACAAAGATAAATCATGTCAGAACTTTTTCTACTTTTAATGTGACCTATAACGTGAACAATTCAATTGAAAAAAAAACTGAAATCTTTGAGGGGGAAAAATAAAAAATAAAAAACTCACAATAACCTGGTTGCATAAGTGTGCACACCAACTAATACTTTATTGAATAACTTTTTGATTTTATTACAGCACTCAGTCTTTTTGGGTAGGAGTCTATTAGCATGACACATCTTGACATGGCAATATTTGCCCACTCTACTTTGCAAAAGCGCTCCAAATCTGTCAGATTGCGAGGACATCTCCTGTGCACAGCCATCTTCAGATCACCCCACAGATGTTCAGTTGGATTCAGGTCTGGGCTCTGGCTGGGTCATTCCAAAACGTTAATCTTCTTCTGGTGAAGCCATGCTTTTGTGGATTAGGATGTGTGCTTTTGGTCGTTGTCGTGCTGAAAGGTGAACTTCCTCTTCATCTTCATCTTTCTAATGGACGCCTGAAGGTTTTGTGCCAAAATTGCCTGGTATTTGGAACTGTTCATAATTCCCTCCACCCTGACTAAGGCCCCGGTTCCAGCTGAAGAAAAACAGCCCCAAAGCTTGATGCTGCCACCACCATGCTTCACTGTGGGTATGGTGTTATTTGGGTGATGTGCAGTGTTGTTTTTGCACCAAACATACCTTTTGGAATTATGGCCAAAAGGTTCAACTTTTGTTTCATCAGACCATAACACATTTTCCCACGTGCTTTTGGGAGACTTGATGTTTGTTTTTGCAAACTTCAGCCAGGCTTGGATGTTTTTCTTTGTAAAAAAAGGCTTCCGTCTTGCCACCCTACCCCATAGCCCATTCACATGAAGAATACGGGAGATTGTTGTCACATGTAGCACACAGCAAGTACTTGCCAGAAATTCCTGCAGTTCCTTTAATGTTGCTGTAGGCCTCTTGGAAGCCTCCCTGACCAGTTTTCTTTTGTCTTTTCATCACTTTTGGAGGGACGTTCAGTTCTTGGCAATGTCTCTGTTGTGCCATATTTTCTCCACTTGATGATGACTGTCTTCACTGTGTTCCATGGTGTATCTAATGCTTTGGAAATTATTTTGTACCCTTCTCCTGACTGATATCTTTCAACAATGAGATCCCTCTGATGCTTTGGAAGCTCTCTGCGGAACATGGCTTTTGCTCTGAGATACAACTGAGTAAAATGTCAGGAAAATCCTACTAGAACAGCTGAACTTTATCTGTGATTAATCAGAATCGCTTTAAATGATGGCAGGTGTGTAATGACTTCTATTTAACATGAGTTTGAATGTGATTGGTTAATTCTGAACACAGCCACATCCCCAGTTATAAGAGGGTGTGCACACTTATGCAACCAGGTTATTGTAAGGTTTTTATTTTTCATTTTTCCCCCTCGAAGATTTCAGTTTGTTTTTCAATTGAATTGTTCACATTATAA
>JACXGI010006499.1:8539-30735 GCA_016801175.1 Esox masquinongy
CTACTAGAACAGCTGAACTTTATTTGTGATTAATCAGAGTCACTTTAAATGATGGCAGGTGTGTAATGACTTCTATTTAACATGAGTTTGAATGTGATTGGTTCATTCTGAACACAGCCACATCCCCAGTTATAAGAGGGTGTGCACACTTATGCAACCAGGTTATTGTAAGGTTTTTATTTTTCCCCCTCGAAGATTTCAGTTTGTTTTTCAATTGAATTGTTCACATTATAGGTCACATTAAAAGTGGAAAACGTTCTGACATGATTTATCTTTGTCTCATTCTTTTACGTCACAAAAACCTGGCATTTTAACAGGGGTGTGTACACTTTTTATATCCACTGTATATGATTGTTCTGACTTCAATTTCAGTGACAGCCCCATAGAAACAGAACAGCTCTGCCAGAATTCCAATCAAAGCAACTAGGATACCAATAGCTCCAGTTGGTATTCTGGACACGCACCGTAGAATTACATAGGCTTTAACACTGTAGATAAAATTACAAGATTGGATAAGGACTATAGGGCTCCAATGTTGAATAGTGTAAGTAAGGTTTTTCTGTTGAAGTGGTATTGTTAGTATGGCTCATTGATTGTCTTCTCTGCTAGTTATATTTCTAACCTATTTTACATTCACAACTAGTTCACTCTACAATAATACATTAGCATAACGCACACAACATCTGTAAACGTTAATGGTTGTCTTGTAGATGTTCAAGCATCATTTATTTTATGAAATGGACTATTAGCTAGCCTTCAACAAAGTTCAAAAGCAGAGATAAATGTTGACATTTTATTCTTTTGCTCATTAATAGACATCCAGCATGAACTACAGGCTAGTATTTGATACTAGATCTAAGCAAACTCTAATTCTGCTCAAACCATAGGAGACAAATGTGAAGAGCAGTGAGGCAAAGAACTAAGCTCAGCCAAAATTAATGCAGGTGCCAGCATGAGAGGTCAGAGCCATGATTCAAAACTGCCATTGATTTCCCTACCCTTTAAACAAAGGTACATGCTTCCACTGGACCTTCTATTTGCTGCTTGAACCTCTCACTTCTGCCAACCAAAACCACATATCTGTGTATTAATGTACAGCTACATACAGTATCTGACATAAGTGAGTACACCCCTCACATTTTTGCAAATATTTGATTATATCTTTTCATGTGACAACACTGAAGAAATGACACTTCGCTACAATGTAAAGTATGAGTGTACAGCTTGTATAACAGTGTAAATTTGCTGTCCCCTCAAAATTACACAACACACAGCCATTAATGTCTAAACCGCTGGCAACAAAAGTGAGTACACCTCTAAGTGAAAATGTCCAAATTGGGCCCAAAGTGTCAATATTTTGTGTGGCCACCATTATTTTCCAGCACTGCCTTAACCCTCTTGGGCATGGAGTTCACCAGAGCTTCACAGGTTGCCACTGGAGTCCTCTTCCACACCTCCATGACGACATCACGGAGCTGGTGTTAAAGATCTTGCGCTCCTCCACCTTCCGTTTGAGGATGCCCCACAGATGCTCAATAGGGTTTAGGTCTGGAGACATGCTTGGCCAGTCCATCACCTTTACCCTCAGCTTCTTTAGCAAGGCAGTGGTCGTCTTGGAGGTGTGTTTGGGGTCGTTATCATGTTGGAATACTGCCCTGCGGCCCAGTCTCCGAAGGGAAGGGATCATGCTCTGCTTCATTATGTCACAGTACATGGCATTCATTACATGGCATTCACAGTTGGCATTCATGGTTCCCTCAATGAATTGTAGCTCCCCAGTGCCGGCAGCACTCATGCAGCCCCAGACCATGACACTCCCACCACCATGCTTGACTGTAGGCAAGACACACTTGTCTTTGTACTCCGCACCTGATTGCCGCCACACATGCTTGACACCATCTGAACCAAATAAGTTTTTCACGGTCTCATCAGACCATAGGACATGGTTCCAGTAATCCATATTCTTAGTCTGCTTGTCTTCAGCAAACTGTTTGCGGGCTTCTTGTGCATCATCTTTAGAAGGGGCTTCCTTCTGGGACGACAGCCATTCAGACCAATTTGATGCAGTTTGCGGCGTATGGTCTGAGCACTGACAGGCTGACCCCCCACCCCTTCAACCTCTGCAGCAATGCTGGCTGCACTCATACATCTATTTCCCAAAGACAACCTCTGGATATGACGCTGAGCATGTGCACTCAACTTCTTTGGTCGACCATGGCGAGGCCTGTTCTGAGTGGAACCTGTCCTGTTAAACCGCTGTATGGTCTTGGCCACCGTGCTGCAGCTCAGTTTCAAGGTCTTGGCAATCTTCTTATAGCCTAGGCCATCTTTATGTGGAGCAACAATCATTTTTTTCAGATCCTCAGAGAGTTCTTTGCCATGAGGTGCCATGTTGAACTTCCAGTGAGCAGTATGAGGGAGTGTGAGAGGGATAACACCAAATTTAACACACCTGCTCCCCATTCACACCTGAGACCTTGTAACACTAATGAGTCACATGACACCGTGGAGGGAAAATGGCTGATTGGGCCCAATTTGGACATTTTCACTTAGGGGTGTACTCACTTTTGTTGCCAGCGGTTTAGACATCAATGGCTGTGTGTTATTTTGAGTGGACAGCAAATTTACACTGTAATAGAAGCTGTACACTCACTACTTTACATTGTAGCAAAGTGTCATTTCCTCAGTGTTGTCACATGAAAAGATATAATCAAATATTTGCAAAAATGTGAGGAGTGTACTCACTTTTGTGAGATACTGTATGTCCCAAGTTACATTGCAAAACCTGATGTCTCATTGGCAATTCTCTGTAAAGAGATGGCTACTATTGAAAAATAAACAGGAAGTCTTCAATCTTCATTGCCATCTATACTAACTTGTGTTACGCGAAGTGCAGCTGGGCCAGGAATAAAACTAGAGGAGGTCTACCAGCAGTGCCCGAGGGTAACACAGATTTCGAATCTGCTCACTATCACACAGTGTGCATCGGTAGGATGACAGACAATGTTGCCTCGTTTTCTCATGCACTGGTGACTCCATGTAGTAGGTCAGGCTCCTGCCATCTCACTCAGGGTGGTAGGCCAGTGTTGGTACCAGTGAATGCTTCCAGGTTGAGTGAGCAGTGTGATATGTGATGGAGGGGCATGGCAAGATGTGCATCGGACAACACGTCTTGATCTACGGCTCTCAAATATAATCAAAGACATAATTCGGAAATGGACATCCCAAAATTGAGGGGGCGGAATGAGATGGTTAAATTGGGGAAATTTGGATGGAGGCAACAGGGAAGAAATTGATACAACTGTTTATTTAGTTTATTACAATTTACAGCCTTCATCTGTCTTTGATTCTCTTTCCTCTGAGAAATGCAGTTGAAAGTCATTGAGGCGTATACGGTGAAATCTATTCCCTTCCTGCAGCTGGTACGAGGCAGTCATTAATAAGAAAGGAATGGTAATAGATGTCTTGAGAGGGAGAGAAAGGAACGGCATGTGGAGTGAAGCCTCCAGCTGAGGGGTGTGAAATCACAGTAAACACAACAAAGAAGCCTAAAGTAAACTGGGCATATTGGAAAAGGTATATGTACAAACACATTTTGAAGTCGCAAAGTCGTGCATGAGCATGATTGAAATGAGGTACATAATGTGCCACTAGTACAATGTTTATATTACATGAAGAGACATACAGTGAGGGAAAAAATTATTTGATCCCCTGCTGATTTTGTACGTTTGCCCGCTGACAAAGAAATGATCAGTCTATAATTTTAATGGTAGGTTTATTTGAACAGTGAGAGACAGAATAACAACAAAAAAATCCAGAAAAACGCATGTCAAAAATGTTATAAATTGATTTGCATTTTAATGAGTGAGATAACTATTCGACCCCTCTCAATCAGAAAGATTTCTGGCTCCCAGGTGTCTTTTATACAGGTAACGAGCTGAGATTAGGAGCACACTCTTAACCTTTTATATTGGTAACAAGCTAATGTCAGCTTGTTACCTGTATAAAAGACACCTGTCCACAGAAGCAATCAATCAATCAGATTCCGAATTCTCCACCATGGCCAAGACCAAAGAGCTGTCCATGGATGTCAGGGACAAGATTGTAGACCTACACATGGCTGGAATGGGCTACAAGACCATCGCCAAGCAGCTTGGTGAGAGGGTGACAACAGTTGGTGCGGTTATTCGCAAATGGAAGAAACACAAAAGAACTGTCAATCTCCCTCGGTCTGGGGCTCCATGCAAGATCTCACCTTGTGTATTTGCAATGATCATGAGAACGGTGAGGAATCAGCCCAGAACGACACGGGAGGATCTTGTCAATGATCTCAAGGCAGCTGGGACCATAGTCACCAAGAAAACAATTGGTAACACACTACGCCGTGAAGGAGTGAAATCCTGCAGCGCCCGCAAGGTCCCCCTGCTCAAGAAAGCACATGTACAGGCCCTTCTGAAGTTTGCCAATGAACATCTGAATGATTCAGAGGAGAACTGGGTGAAAGTGTTGTGGTCAGATGAGACCAAAATCAAGCTCTTTGGCATCAACTCAACTCGCTGTGTTTGGAGGAGGAATGCTGCCTATGACCCCAAGAACACCATCCCTACTGTCAAACATGGAGTTGGAAACATTATGCTTTGGGGGTGTTTTTCTGCTAAGGGGACAGGACAACTTCACCGCATCAAAGGGACGATGGACGGGGCCATGTACCGTCAAATCTTTGGTGAGAACCTCCTTCCCTCAGCCAGGGCATTGAAAATGGGTCGTGGATGGGTATTCCAGCATGAGAATGACCCAAAACACACGGCCGAGGCAACAAGGGAGTGGCTCAAGAAGAAGCACATTAAGGTCCTGGAGTGGCCTAGCCAGTCTCCAGACCTTAATCCCATAGAAAATCTGTGGAGGGAGCTGAAGGTTCGAGTCGCCAAACATCAGCCTCAAAACCTTAATGACTTGGAGAAGATCTGCAAAGAGGAGTGGGACAAAATCCTTCCTGAGATGTGTGCAAACCTGGTGGCCAACTACAAGAAACATCTGACCTCTGTGATTGCCAACAAGGGTTTTGCCACCAAGTACTAAGTCATGTTTTGCAGATGGGTCGAATACTTATTTCCCTCATTAAAATGCAAATCAATTTATTACATTTTTGACATGCCTTTTTCTGGATTTTTTTGTTGTTATTCTGTCTCTGACTGTTCAAATAAACCTACCATTAAAATTATAGACTGATCATTTCTTTGTCAGTGGGCAAACGTACAAAATCAGCAGCGGATCAAATAATTTTTTCCCTCACTCTATGTACATCAAGAAAGCATTTCCAAGCTACCATGGAAAATTAGGTTTGGAATTTTAGCTTGATCCACCAATTGAAGAGATACAGTTCCCTGAGCGGAAAGATGTAATTTTTTTAAAGAGAATAGTTGCCATTGGATGGCTTATTTAGACACAAGTGTTTCATCATGCTATTGATACTGTACTCTAAAATATCACTACATTTAAAGTGTTGACAAACTATTGATATCTGGAACATACCATTTTTATTTTGCTTAAGTTTAGACATGATCTACATTTACAATCTACAAGCACATATAATTTCCAGGGTGGCATCTCTGGTACTTTTCATGTTATCAGTTTCATCAGCATTAATATAATAGTGAAGTGTTATGAACGTGTTATGTTAGCTAATGAGGCCCTCCAAGAGTTGTTTAGCAGCACAGACAGCTCAGTGCCAGTGGAATGTCAATTTATAATTTTTGGAGCATGTCGCTACTTTTCTGCCAATTCTGTTCCAGCAAACCCGTTCGAGCCAATCGCCTTCGGTGAGGCGGGCCTTCCAGCCAATTGCCTTCCAGCCAACCGCCTTCTGCGAGGCAGGCCTTCCTTCGTGGCTTACTTTGAGAAAGTGCATTTTACCTGGAAGATATATATAGTATAAGTACGCCATAGAGAACGAAGTTTGCTTACTGTAAGAAACTATAATGTCAGTGAAGCAACAGAGGCTCTGCATGTAGGTCTGGAATGCACTGATTGGTACATTTTTAGGTTTGCCACTAATAGTTTGGATGAGCACACTGATGCTGTGACATCATACATCAGCTTCTGTGAAGAGAGCTGCATACCAACACGGACCAGGGTGAGTTACAACAAAGACAAACCCTGGTTCACAGCTAAACTCAGATGGCTGCGTTTTGAAAAGGAGGTGGCGTTCAGGAGCGAGGACAGAGATTCAGAGAGGCTAAATACAGCTTTGGTAAGGCAGTGAAGGAAGGCAAGTGCCTGTATAGAGAGAGATTAAAAGAACAGTTCTCAGCCAATGACTGCTTCTGTATGGAAAGGCCTCCAACAGATTACCAACTACAAGCCTAAATCCCCCCACTCCATTAATGACCTGCGAGTTGCCAATGACCTGAATGAGTTCTGTAGATTTGAAAGACAAAAGGGCAGGCCTGACAACATACCTTCTCCCTGTGTGTCCAGCCATCAACACCAGCCCCCCACCATCGTGGCCCATACACAATTACCCATCTCAATCATCCCCACCTCTGCCACTACAATGGCACTTGAAGTTCAAAGTTCAAAAGGTTTATTTCTCATTTGCAATAACAAGTTATGGCAATAAAATGCTTGGTTTTCCTACTCCCGACAGTGCAGTTAAAAGTTAAAAAGTAACAGTAATTATAATTTAAAAAAATAAGATAACACAATCAATCAGTAATAACACTATACAAAAACACACATCAATTATAATAACTATATAACTATACAACCGTAGTGCAATGTAAAAGTGACAGGTGTGCATGATATAAGTGGTAGATGTGCATGATATAAAGTGACAGGTGCGCATGGACTATGGATGGAAGGGAAGAGGGGTTCCCGAGTTGAGCAGCCTTACAGCCTGTGGAAAGAAGCTATCCCGTAGCCTGTTTGTTTTGGACTGAATACTCTTGTACCTTCTGCCTGACGGCAGCTTGGTAAACAGTCCGTGGCATGGGTGGCTGGGATCTGTAATGATCCGTTTACTCCTCCTCCTACACCTCTCTGTGTAGAGATCTTGGGGGGGAACCAGTACTGAGAGTCAGTGAGGAGGAGGTGGCGTTGCCCATCCGCACCACCTGGGGTCTGCCCGTCAGGAAGTTCAGGATCCATCTGCACGTAGTGGGGTCAAGACCCAGATCCCTGAGCTTAACCGCCAGCTTGTGGGGCACAATGGTGTTGAAGGCTGAGCTATAGTCAATGAATAGCATTCTCACATGTGTTCCTTTTGTCCAGATGAGAGAGTGCAGAGTGGAGGGTCAGAGCGATGGCGTCTTCTGTGGATTTGTTTTGTCTGTAGGCAAACTGTAGCAGGTCAAGTGTTGCAGGCATGGAGTCTGTGATGTGTGTTTTAACTAGCCGCTCAAAGCACTTCATGATGATTGGTGTGAGTGCTACAGGGCGGTAATCATTCATGCAGAGGACTTTTTGCTTTCTTGGCACAGGAACAATGATGGACTTTTTGAAGCATGTGGGGACCACTGACTGACGTAGCGATAGGTTGAAGATATCAGTAAAGACATCAGCCAGTTGGTCAGCGCAGACCTTGAGAACACGGCCTGAGATGTTATCTGGTCCAGGAGCCTTGCGGGTGTTAATCCTTTTTAGGGCTTTACAGACGTCTGACCTGTCATTTGGAAAGGGCAGCTGTCCTGGACCATTTGAGTATCCATGCCAGGGATGATGTTCTCAAAGCAAGCATAGAAAGAGTTCAGTTCCTCTGGGAGAGAAGCCGACACTTCCCCACACTACCTGTATTGCCTTCATAGTCAGTGATGGTTCTCAGACCACTCCACATGTTCCTGGTATTGGAGCCCTGGTAGAGAGATTCTACTTTGACTCTGTATTGACTTTTTGCAGTTTCTATTGCCTTCCTGAGATCATACTGGGATTTCTTATAATTGCCCATGCTGCCGGAGTTGAATGCTGCTGTCCGTACCTTTAGCATGGCACGGATACCACTGTTGACCCATGGTTTTTGATTAGGAAGTGATTTTGTAGTTGTACGTGGTACTATGTCGTCAATACATTTGCTAATAAATCCGGTCACTGAATCTGTGTATTCATTGATATTGCCTCCAGACGCCTCTCGGAACATTTCCCAGTCTGTGATGAGGAATCTCTCAATCCTGGAGGGGGACGTTAACAGACAGAACCCCCTGCAAAGCAGCAGGGCCTGACGGTGTCTCCTCATTCACCCTAAAGCACTGTGCAGATCAACTTTCTGCTGATTACTGACATTTTAAACACCTCATTGGAGACATGCTGTGTTCCGACCTGCTGCACATCCTCCACCATCATCCCAGTCCCCAAGAAGTCAAGGATCACAGGACATAATGACTACAGACCCGTCGCCCTGATCTCTGTGGTGAAGTCATTTGAGCGCCTTGTGCTGTCCCACCACAAGACCATCACCGTCCCACCACTAGACCCACTGCAGTTTGCCTACAGAGCCAACAGGTCTGTGGACGACGTGGTCAACAGGGCTCTTCACTTCATCCTCTTGCATCTGGACTTCCCTGGAACATACGCCAGAATGTTTGTGGACTTCAGTTCCACATTCAACACCATCATTCCCGCTTTGCTCCAGGACAAGCTCTCCCAACTACAAGTGCCCGAGTTCACATGCAGGTGGATCACAGCCTTCCTGTCCAACAGGGGACAGCACGTGAGGCTGAGGAAGCACATGTCTGACCCCCTGACCATCGGCACTGGCTCCCCTCAAGGCAGTGTCCTGTCCCTTCTACTCTTCTCCCTGTACACCAACAGCTGCACCTCCAGTCACCACTCTGTCAAGCTCCTGAAGTTTGTAGATGACACCACCCTCATCAGACTAATTTCTGATGGAGACGATTCCACCTACAGGTGGGAGATTGACCATCTGGTGTCCTGGTGCAGTCAACTTGGAGCTCAACGCCCTAAAGACAGTGGAGATGATAGTGGACCCAGTCAACTCTGTGGAGTCCTTTGGCTTCATGGGCACCACTATTGCCCAGGACCTCAAGCGGGAGCTGAACATTACCTCTCTTACAAAGAAAGCACAGCAGAGGGTATACTTCCTGCGGAAGCTGAATAAGTTCAACCTGTCAAAGACTATGATAGTGCACTTCCACACTGCCATCACAGAGTCTATCCTGACTTCCTCCATCACCGTCTGGTATGCTGCAACCACTGTCAAGGACAAGGGAAGGCTGCAATGCATCATCTGCTCTGCAGAGTGTGATTGGCTGCAATCTGCCGTCTCTAAATGACCTACACACCTCCAGGATGCTTGAGGTAAGCGGCAAAGATTAGGGCTGATCCCTCTTACCCTGGAAATGGACTATTCAGAATAGTCCATCTCCCTCTGGCAGAAGGTTTGAGGTCAATCAGGACCAAAGTCTCTCACCACAAGAAGTTTCTTTCCTACAGCAGCAGGCCTCATGAACATGCCCCCGGAACCAAACTGACTATAGCCCGTTCTCCACATACACACACAACCTACAACTGGACAAATGTTGCACTTTACATACTTTTATAATTTATTCGTATTGCTCAGTCTACTGAGCTATAGTCCCTGTTCACGCATAACTGCATGGCCACAGCTCCAACACTATCCTTAAATTAATGGATAACACAACCACCCTGGGCCTCATCCCCAGTAATGATTAGACTGCTTACACAGAGGAGGTAAAGAACCTGGGGGGGGTCATGCCCCCATACACATCTATGGAGCTGAAGTGGAGAATCTCACCAAGTATCTTGGTGTGTTCATCAAAGATGACCTCACCTGGTCCAGGCAAGCGAACTCGGCAGTAAAGACAGCCCAAAAATGACTATACTTCCTGAGGAGACTCAAGAAGTTTGGCATGTCTGAAAATCTCTCACACCAACTCTGAAGCATTTATTTTTGCTTTATATATCTCATAATTCTTACTACGTAGATGTCATATGCCATGGCACAAGAATTTCATTGTGCAGGATGATGCAGTGTTATTCGGTGCATTGGGTAAATAAACTCTGACTTTGACTACACTTTAGTCATAAAGCTGATGCTTTTTCTAGACGAAAAAGTGTCAGTCAACCCATACGGAAAATAAATGTATTTTAAATATATTTCCCAACACATTTGGAAAATATATTCCTGAATACATTTGGTAAATATATGACAAAATGTTTGAAATTGGCCGCTTAAATATATTTATAATTTTTTTTTTTTTAAATGCATGTCTAAATATACTGTAGTGTTGGCCAGGCTATGTCTCGAACCTGTAACCTTATGTTTCACAGTCAGGCACAGTAACCACTACTCCAAACAGGGTTAATTCATTTCAAGGGGCAAGTAGTGGTCTTAGCAAGTTTGCTATAGTAAATTAGAATATATTTGTGACCATAACATGAAATGTATTTTGGTAATGTGTTTCAACACCTAAATGTGATATAATCAATACCTCGGTAATTACTTTTCATCTTTTTACTATCACAGGATCTGAAAAATGCATTTTAATATGGGCTTCAAAATACATTTTGTAATGTATTTTCTATACAAATGAAATACATTTTGATACCTGAAATTTATTTTGAATAAAGATAAATGTATGTATACATTTTTAAATAAATTTCAGAATAAAAGGTGAAATACATTTTGACACCTGAAATGTATTTTGAATTAAGTTAAATGTATTCAACATATATTCATCATATATTCTACATACACTTTGCATTGCAAAAATATATTTATTTTCCATATGGGAAATACATTGGGTGAGTGGCCACCAACTTACGCAAGAAAAGAGAAAGACATACTGTATACTACTACACATTTTACCACACAATCCTGGATGTTTTTCTTCTCGCTTCAATCTGTAGCACAAAGAAACTTTCTGTGTACAGTTCAGCTTTGTACTTCAAAATTCCATGAACATTTAGTACTCTGGACATTTCTGTATGCACAGTTCTGAGAAAAGTCTCCTTTTCATGGTCCCCTTTCAGACTCCCTGGTGTTTGTTTTCCTAATATTTGCACAAGATTACTCCCAACAGGTAGACCAATGTTATGGCACATTTTAGTTTCCTTTTTTTATTGAACGTTTACATGTTATTGCACATGTGTAACTACTGATGTTGTATAGCATTCTCTTGTTCCACTATGTAACTTTTAATTTAGAAATGCATATTGTAATTAATTAATTTAAATTAATTAATTTAATTAATTATGGAGCTAACAACGCAAACAAAATTGTGTTATATTTAACTTACAACAAGTTGCCTCCACTGTCAAATCCACATGAAACCAGGGTTAACCGAAAGAACTTCAGGTATATTGTCACTATATAGTATAAGACTTGTGTTAATGTATGCATGTCAGGTATCTTTGCCAAACAAACCAATACATTGTTTTAAACCTTTCCTAAAGTATAAATGAACCAGTTTACTTCCTTTTGAGCCCAGTCATATTCCGCAAAATGTCTGTAATAATTGTTACCTAAAGTTGAGGCCCTGTAGTGTAATTGACTATATTGGTTGCAGCCCACATGGCAAAGTAATTAAGCTGTCAAAAGACACAATGTTATTCTATCAGCTTTCCAAAACATTTAGCGTACCTATTTTTGTTGTGCCCTGAACCAATAAAGTGTTGATCCAGGGCAGAGCTCAAACATTTCTAACACCAGATGGTTTTAATACAAAGCTATGTTGACAGCTGATAATGAGACCAAAGTTGCAGCAGTTGTTCAGATTACATAACCGCAATGGTATTTCAACTCATTCTAGCAAACATTATTTGTCTGTGATGTATTATGCATAATGAGATTTGCACTATTTATTCAAAACCTAATAAAGTTGGTGAGGGGAAAATGTCTTGGCTTCAAGCCCTGGAAGTGTAGAAATCGACATAGTGCTTTAATAACATTACCTACAGCGTTTAAAATGCCACATTGGTGATTATGTAGAGAGTTCAGTAATAGAACTAAAGATTTCTAGGAAAACAATATGAGAAAATAAACAATAGACATGTGTAACCAGTAATAACAAACACTTACTGAATAAGGAACTTCCAGATCTTTTTGAATTACGGCAGGTAATTTATTAATTTTTACTGTTGGCAGTTCTTCAGCACCATGCCCACACACACATGCTTGTACACATGTACACCAAAGATGCACACCCATGCACACACAAGAAATGTAATGCACTTCAGAATCAAAGGTTTAGGTTCACTTCAGGATCAGATTATTATACTGGAAGATAACGTCTATGGGAGCTGGTTAACTGAGAAGGATGACAAGATAAGCGTGGTCCCTGCACATCGATGAGAAGATTAGCATCTATACATCTATACTTGCAAAAGTGGAGACCAAAGAGCAATTCTCTCATTTTACTGAATTACAAAATGTACATTGACATTTTATTCAGTGAAATCTTTTATTTTAAAACCATGGCACTTATTTTGGGAAATACAGTATTTGTAAGAAATAAATGTATATGTTTCTTGCATGAGTATTGCATGAGATGTCAAATAACACAGATGACAGAAATTGCCCTAACAATGACAAAATTACCATACCACTGGCCTCCACCTGTGAATCATTAAAGTTGCTGTCACATTTTCTAGACAAAACCCCATTTTTGATGGTTCATTGGTCATGCTGTGAATCTGAAAGAAAATGCAGAATAAAAAACATTCTACAGAAGTTAAAGTAATAAAAATATAAATAAATATATTGTATTTGGATATCCCAACATGAAACCGATATCACGTAAAAATTATTGATTTTGAGTTTTAGTGTTTTAAAGATGCACTATGTAGAATCATGCCTCTAAACAGTAATATGACTTGTCTCTTCCACGTCTTGCCTTACTGAATGTGCCTGGAACAGTATTAGCTAGTCCATGGTGCTTCACGGTGTGAAGGATAGTACTGCGGGTGTCGAAAGTGAGTAATAAGGAGATTACATCTATCTGTTTGGATTAAGTCAATCCAAACAGATAGACGGACATGCGAAATATCTGAGAATATCTCAGGCACTCAGATCAATTTTGTTAGAAAATATTGTAGTGAGTGGTGAGAGAGAGTGGTTCAAAAGTTTTACCATTTAGAAGGTTACCAGGGACAGTTAGGGAAATTAGTGCAAGGGAACGTAACCTTAGTGATAAATAAATATAAATGTATAATCTGACTCCATATTGTTAGTAAATAAATTTTATCGTAAATGACCATATGTTGGAAGTCCTTAGTAAAGTTTAGCTACTTTTTCGCCACGAGCCCAACATTAAAATGACATGTGTTTCTGGGGTCCACCCAGACTGGTCATAAACCCAGAACTCAGGGATGCCCACAATGGCATTTTTCCTTGGGACCAACCTAGACCCAGAACTCAGGGATGTCCACAATGTCATGTGTCCCTGTGACCAAACTAAACCCATACCTCAGGGATGCCTACAATGGCATGTGTCCCTGGGACCACCCAGACAGTTCAGAGACCCAGAACTCAGAGATGTCAAGTCTGGTCACTTCGACTTGCGTGTATGTGTGTGTAATTATCGGTAGCCATATGAGCTTGAGTGTGAAGATGAACGAGGAGTGCAGTAGTAATCTATATTCCAAAGTAATACAATTTATTCCAATCATGTACTAAAGTTACAATACAAAATATAGTTACATACCAACCAGATTCAACATCATCCAAACTAGTCTAAAAGTCTACTAAGTATACCATAAGTCACAATAGTAGTAAATGTAGGGTATAATCTGTCACTTTAGTGTTTTATGACCCGGTGGGCGGGGCTTCCAGTTTGATTTGACAGGTGGGCAGGATATCCGGTTTGGTAGGTGGGACTTCCGGTGTGACGTATGGACTTCCTGTATGACGTGTGTTAGGGTGGAATGATGTATGCATTTCCGGTGACTTTGTAATTTATGATTGCATTGTTGTGTTCATGTTTGATCTTTTACAACGATTGATAAACACCCCAGACAAGTGTTATAACAGTAGTGAGATGTTTGATGTTTAACAAATGGGTTTTAGTGTTCCGGAATGTTAAATCCCGAGGCAATTAATAGGCATTATATCAGCGGCAAGATGTTTGATGTTTAACAAAATGGCGCCACAAGCTGACTTGTAGTAGGGGAGGAGGAAAATAGTTGAAGGTTTACCACTGGGGGACAGCTATGGAAATGAGTACAAAGAAACATAACCTTATTATCATGACCTGATAAATGAATATAAATATACAAAAAATAAAGGGGACACCTAAATCACCCATCAGGTCTCGATGAACGAAATATATTAAAAATCTAAATCTTTACTGTACATTGGGTAATTCGTTTAGAACAATGTGACATAACTCATAATGTGACTCAGTAGTGCAGTGATGGGCAACTTGGATGGTGGTGGGGGCCACAGAATTTATGTACTGGTCATGAGGGGGCCGCAGATTAACTTGGAACACACACACACGCACGTCCATGTATTTTATGTAATTATTAACAAATGCATTAAAAGTACTCTAGGTCTGATGTTACAGTTGTGCTCAAAAGTTTGCATACCCTTGGAGAATTGGTAATATATATTTACAATTTGAAAAGAAAACACAAGTGAGCAGGCAAAACACATGTCTTTTTTGTCTTGATGGGATTCACATTCAAATGTAGGTCATAACAGAATGGCACAATCATAAAACAAAACATGGCAACAAAGAAAAACATGAACTGTGTATTGTCCCCTTTAGCATCAATGACAGCGTGTAGTCTTTTGTAAAGTGGTATTGCTGCCCATTTGTCATGGCAAAATGCCTCCAGGTTATAGCCACACCAGAACCTTGAGACTGTGATGGCCACTGCAGAACCTTCCCCTTCACCACTTTTTCTGCTGTAACCACTGGAGGGTCAACTTGGCCTTGTGCTTAGGGTCATTGTCGTGCAGAAGAATGCACATTTTCTACCAGTATTTTCTGATAACATGCTGCATTCATCTTGCCATCAATTTTCACACGATTCCCAGTGCCTTTAGAGCTCAACCCCCCCAAAACATCAGTGAGCCACCACCATACTTCACAGTGGGGATGGTACTCTGTTCACTATAGGCCTTGTTGACCCCTTTCCAAACATAGCGCTTATGGTTGTGACCATAAAACTCTATTTTGTTCTCGTCACTCCAAATTACAGTATGCCAGAAGCTGAGTCGTGTCAAGGTGTTGTCGGGCATATATTGTAACCGGGCTTTTTTGTGGCATTGGAACAGCGAAGGCTTCTTTCTGGCAACTTGACCATGCAGCTCATTTTTGTTCAAGTATCTTCATATTGTGCGCCTTGAAACAACCACACCGTCTTTTTCAAGAGCAGCCTATAATTCTCCTGAGGTTACCTGTGGGTTTTTCTTTGTATCCCGAATAATTCTTCTGGCAGTTTTGGCTGAAATCTTTCTTGGTAAAGCTGACCTTGGCTTGGTATCAAGAGGTTCCTGAATTTTACACTTTTTAATAAGTGATTGAACAGTACTGACTGGCATTTGCAAGGCTTTGGATATCTTTTTATATCCTTTTCCATCTTTATAAAGTTCCATTACCTTGTTAGGCAGATCTTTTGACAGTTCTATTCTGCTCCCCATGGCTCAGTATCTAGCCTGCTCAGTGCATCCACGTGAGAGCTAACAAACTCAATGACTTTATGCACAGACACTAATTGCAATTTAAAAAGCCACAGGTGTGGGAAATTCACCTTTAATTGCCATTTTCACCTGTGTGTGTCACCTTGTGTGTCTGTAACAAGGCCAAACATACAAGGGTATGTAAACTTTTGATCAGGGCCATTTGGGTGATTTCTGTTATCATTATGATTTAAAAAGGAGCCAAACAACTATGTCATAAAAAATGGCTTCATATGATCACTATCCTTAAATAAAATATATTTTTTTTTTTGCATGATCAGTCATATTTTCAAAATCAATGCCAAAATGTCACAATTTCTACCAGGGTATGCAAACTTATGAGCACAACTGTAGTTAACGTATATCTGGGCAATTTTAAAATTGATCAACGTGCTGTTTTCCCGCTCTGCTCATCTCTCCCGGGATTCAGCGTGTTTGCTGCCGTGTTATTAAACGTGTTAACCCTTTGAACGCTATAGGTTTTTTGGCTGTTATCACTACTTTGATATTTTGGCTCATACAGAGACTTTTGTAATATGTATCATCAAATGTTTTATGGCTCAAACATCAGCACACTCTCAGCTACACTTAGAAAGGCATGACAACAGCTTTCTGAGACAATGAAATTACTGTTTTATGTGTAAACATTCAAAAAATGATTTCAAGTATATTTTATGTTTTGTTTCCGGCATAGATTTTGGTTCCAATACTAATTTTACAACAAATATATATATATATACAGCTCTGGAAAAAATTAAGAGACTAATCCTAATTTTTCTTAAATCAGCATCTCCTCATGTATGGAAGCCATTCCATTCTAGTGTCTGTTAAATTCCAACACAGACACACCTCATTTTACTTAATGAGGTACTGATTAAGTGATTACTTGGACCAAATCTAATTTAACGAGGAAAAGTATAAAAACCACTGCTGTGGTCATCACTATCCTCTTGCAATAGGACCAGCGGATGGCAAAAACACTGGCAGAGGGATACAGTGAGCGTCAGGTTGCTTCCATCCTGAAAATTTCAAAGACAGTGGTTCATAAGAACAAGGTCAAGCAACAGACATCGGGGACAACAAAGCTACAGACTGGCAGAGGACGAAAACGGCTGTCCACTGACCGAGATGACCGTCAACTCATTCGAATGTCACTCAACAACCGTAGGATGACATCAAGTGACCTACAAAAAGTATGGCAAACAGCAGCTGGGGTGAAGTGCACAGCAAAGACGGTTTGAAACAGGCTCCTAGGGCAGGACTGAAGTCATGCAAAGCTAGAAAAAAAACCTTCAACAATAAGAAGCAAAGAAGAGCCAGGCTGAAGTTTGCAAAAGACCATAAGGATTGGACCGTAGAGGAATGGAATAAGGTCATCTTCTCTGATGAGTCAAATTTTCAGCTTTGCCCAACACCTGGTCGTCTCTTGGTTAGACGGAGACCTGGAGAGGCCTACAAGCCACACTTCCAGATTTTGAAAGCAACTGGATCCTCCATGGTAATGATTGGTACCTCCATTGGTACAGACTGTGCCGTACAGTATATCAGTAAATTACATATTTTTGCCTTGAATCAAATTGTCAATGTTGTGGTTTGGCAGTACTCCCTCGTTAACTGCCTTAGCTAGCTAACGTTTTCTAGCTAACTTTACTGTTGACAATTTTTGAGTTTTGGAAATGGTAGCGAGTTCAGTTGGAAAATGTGGGTAGGGAAGCTGACATCAGGACTGGTAGCCAGTTAACTAGATCTCTTATTTAAAACCTTTCAGCTTTCATATGGCCAGGAGTGGATCATACATAGCTTGCTATTTTAATACAATATTGCAATCTTGTTGTGGTGTAAATTGGTCATCTTATTTGCACTTTCACTGTAAATTACTGAGTATACTGTATGTTTTTTGTTCTTCATAGACACCAATGATTGGCCAGACCTACAGTATAGACAGTTAAGTAAGTGAAAGATTTACTACAAAGTCCAAAAACCTCTGGTTAGGATGCAAGAAACTGGGTAGGTTAGGGTAGTTCTCAGACTTGGTTTCCAGTGTATCTACATGGTGTTAGACAGGGATGGGCAGTATTTGTGATACATATATTTCAAATTTGTATTTCAAATACAAAATAGAATTTTGTCATTTGTATTTGATGGCTTCATATTTTGTATCAAAATACTTTAGTGTTTTGTATTTTGTAGCTTAAAAATACTGTAAAATAGTTTGTGAATAGTCTACAGCATTCTATCATCTAAAAACAGCATTCTAAAAAATATAGCCAGAATCAAACACTTGGTGTCCCAAAAAGACCAAGAGAAGCTCATCCATGCTTTTATCTCTAGTAGGGTTGACTACTGTAATGGCCTCTTAACTGGACTCCCCAAAAAGAATGTAAAACAGCTGCAGCTCATTCAGAATGCGGCTGCTAGAATGTTAACCAGGACCAAGAGAACAAAGCACATCACTCCGGTTCTTAAATCTTTACATTGGCTTCCAGTCAGTTACAGAATAGATTTCAAAGTGGTGCTTTTAGTTTATAAATCTCTGAATGGTATAGGACCCGAATACATTTCTGATATGTTTGAAGAATATAAACCGAGCAGGGCTCTTAGATCCATGAACACAGGACAGCTAGTAGAGCCCAGAACCCAAACTAAACATGGAGAAGCTGCGTTTAGCACATATGCTGTAGACAACTGGAATAAACTACCAGAAGACGTAGACGTGCCCCAAACGTATCCATTTTTAAATCCAGGTTAAAAACACTACTCTTTTCACGTGCCTACGACTGAGCACTTAAACTTACCACACTGCTTAGCCTCATAGCTTCCTATGTTTTTATCCCATTTTTAATCTTTTTTTAAATCTTTATGTTTTCTTATTGTATTTTTATTATTATGCTGTTTTTATTTGTTTTGATGTATTAATTTGAGTATTTGTTTTTATGTTATTGTATTTTTATATATTTTTTTATTTTATTTTTCTTTGTAAAGCACATTGAATTGCTTCGATGTATGAATTGAGCTATATAAATAAACTTGCTTGCTTGCTACAGTACATGATGACATCATAAAAATGCTGCCTCTGATTGGTGCCTACTCAGTATTTGCACAGACTTGTTGAGATCAGAACAGAAAAGGCATCCATACCTGAAGAAGAAGGTCAAGGTGAGAAACGTGTACTTGGCATCTTTGGAGCAGTATCCCCTAATCAAGCACCTTTTTGGAGGTTCAACACAATCATCCCATCCTCTGCTCCAGTAGAGCGTTTATTTTCCTTTGCTGGACTAATCAGCCGGCCCCATCAACGATGTATAAATGCCACACCTTTTGAAAAGTTAGTTGTGCTTAAAGGCATCAGTAGCTAAAGAGACCTCTGCAATGTAGGCCACAGGGCACACTCTCATTCAATACAATCCCTCTCTCACACACTAACTTGTGAGAAAGCATGTCTTTTCCTAATGACATAAATATATGTTAGTCCTATACTCTTGTTAAACGAACACAACACAGAGGAATAATACTTTGCTATTAGGTGCTATATGAGGTACACATAGTAAACAGCTGCTGTCTATTATTGGAGGGGCCTCACAACCTGATATGTGTGTGGAGCCAAGGACTCAAGAAGGGACACTATACCAAACAAGGTTAGGATACTTATGTATAATACACTTATATGATTGGCAGATGTCCAGAAAGTAGGATGTGCTGGTCTAATTTTGGTCTAGTATATATGTGCTGTTTAAGACCAGGACATTTAGGGAAGCACAAAGATATTTGGAAGGAACAAGTAAGACATGTACTATATTTTGTGAATAAACAATAAGGAACGCTTCTCCACCTGACTTGGGTCCATTATTATTCTGCAAAAGAGCCAGAAGCCAACACATTCAATCACTTGATTACTTTCTCACCCACACTCATGCATATGTTTGACTGTTTTTGGTAGAACATTTGAACTCTTTTGAAATACCTGGTCTCTAGTATTCTCTATTGTAGTATTCTCTATTGGAGTTTAAGTAATGTTCTTACTACACTATTAATGTGTATGTGTCCTCTATACCTATATTCTGCATCTCTCAATAGATTCAGTGGTTGGAGTTGGGTTAATTCTCCTTGATAAGTTCTGTTGCTACTTTCTGATTAAGTTTCTGGCTACATTTAAAAGCAAAACTTATTGATCATTTAATAATTGTTGACAAAGTGCTGAAATGTTTGTTGTCAACTTCCAAATAGGTGTCCAGTGATTGATCAATAAATAATTGATTGCTAAATGATTGTACCCTAATTGAAGTAACTGTTTAATAGGATCATAATTTTGCATACCACTGCATGAATGACTGCCTGACGCATAATTTATTATTATATTTATGATTAACAATCAAATGATTAATTACTTAGAAACTAGTTGATATGAATAAAGGTGCCATCAGTTGTATTCTTATGAATGACTTGTTTGTCATTGAGTCAGTGTTGCTGATGCAAAGTAGGCCCTTCATTACCAAACACCAAGTAACTAAATTAGGATACAATTTTGAGTCATTAGCAAAATCCCATGATTTTCAATCCCATGATTTTCAAAATTCCATGTCATGACCCCCCCGCTCCCCCTAATTCTACGCCCCTGACCACTTCTCTGGGCACCACTACACCACTGTACGTATTGATGGGCCACCCTGGAGGAGCTGAACTACCTGTGCAACCTGAGTGGTTAGGGTTATAATTTATAACTCTAACTATAGTTTATAACTATAATTATAACTTCATAACTTTAAAACTACAATTTATAACTATGACTATAATTTATAACCCTAGCTGGCTGTATTACTGCAAAGCATCTATCAAACATGATGCCTTAAGGAAGCATGGAACATCATCAAAGACAACAGCCACCCAGCCTATTGTCTGTTCACACTGCTGGCGACTGGTAGACGCTACTGGAGCATCAGGGCATGCGCTTCCAGACTGTTGAGGATTTCTTAAACTGATGTATTTTTGGATTCTATAAATGTATAGAAGAATGCTAGAGGTGTTGACAGTGTAGTAAATGTAGGTCCTCTGACCATGTTAATTTGCCTAAACTATCAGTGTATCTGTTCTTTGTTCTGTAGGTATGTTGCCAGCTGTCTTCAAAGAGTCATTTACAATGTTCCGTTAGCCCCTTGGGGGAAGTAGGGGCAATTTGCCCATTTGGGTAAATATTAGAGACAGGATAAAGGAAGACACACAACCGGGGGCAGGAAGGGATAAGGAACATATGTTGTCTTCACAGGATGAATATGCAGATTCTTACTCCCATCCACTCTTGTATAAGTATTGAACATATTTCCAACTGACCCCAGAGATGTTTCAAGGTTTATTCTGTAAGCCTTGATACCTCTCTCCTTGCAAGTAAATAAACACTAGTGATGTGCAGTTTTGAATGATTTGTTTGTTTTGAACAAATCTTTTTAGTGACTCTGGACTAACAAGTCGTTTTTTCTAGTGACTTGTTCAATTGTATTGTTCATTCGAAAGTTTGACAGCGGATTTCTACAACATAATCACTTACTTCATACCTGGTGCTCCAGCTCAGTTCTCCGATCAACATCTTTGTACATTCGCAGAGAAAAATAGATCGAGGCAGGAACATCATAACGACATGTTTATAACTGATAATTGAACGCAGACTATAATAATAAATATAGTTACAGTGGATATAAAAAGTCTACACACCCCTGTTAAAATGCCAGGTTCTTGTGATGTAAAAGAATGAGACAAAGATAAACCATGTCAGAACTTTTTCCACCTTTAATGTGACCTATAACGTGAACAATTCAATTGAAAAACAAACTGATATCTCACAATAACCTGGTTGCATAAATGTGCACACCCTTAAACTAATACTTTGTTGAAGCACCTTTTGATTTTATTACAGCACTCAGTCTTTTTGGGTAGGAGTCTATTAGCATGGCACATCTTGAGGTGGCAATATTTGCCCACTCTTCTTTGCAAAAGCGCTCCAAATCTGTCAGATTGCGAGGACATCTCCTGTGCACAGCCCTCTTCAGATCACCCCACAGATGTTCAATGGGATTCCGGTCTGGGCTCTGGCTGGGCCATTCCAAAACGTTACTCTTCTTCTGGTGAAGCCATGCTTTTGTGGATTTGGATGTGTGCTTTGGGTCCTTGTCGTGCTGAAAGATGAACTTCCTCTTCATCTTCAGCTTTCTAACGGACGCCCGAAGGTTTTGTGCCAAAATTGCCTGGTATTTGGAACTGTTCATAATTCCTTCCACCCTGACTAAGGCCCCGGTTCCAGCTGAAGAAAAACAGCCCCAAAGCATGATGCTGCCACCACCATGCTTCACTGTGGGTATGGTGTTCTTTGGGTGATGTGCAGTGTTGTTTTTGCGCCAAACATACCTTTTGGAATTATGGTCAAAACGTTCAACCTTGGTTTCATCAGACCATAACACATTTTCCCACATGCTTTTGGGGGACTTGATGTTTGTATTTGCAAACTTCAGCCGGGCTTGGATGTTTTTCTTTGTAAGAAAAGGCTTCCGTA